>JZKD02S0599947.1:0-16118 GCA_000966675.3 Picea glauca | reverse complement strand
AAATGCATACTAAAGAAACACACTAAGAAACAGACTTTTACCTAAAGACATATTATACCAAGTTGATCTTAACTAAATCCTAAGTGTCTAAATGTGTGTAAATATAAGAAACCATAAATGAAGCAACATGGCTTCAATATATCGATATACAATGGGAGCAGGTATTCAAATGGGATATGATACCATGTTCAAAAAAATAGGGTATTCCACGCATAACGAACGCCTTCGGTAACCACTTTCACAACTAGATCAAAGATCAACATACTGATTTTTTTATGTGGTTAAAACCATTGAAGAGAGAAATAGTCCATGGCCCCAACCAATGTGGCCACTTAAGGCAATATATTAATGCAAAAGAAAAACATTTTACAAGAGATTTTCTCACAATCGATCATTAGCAAATGACCCTCCATGATATTTAAATATAGATCATGGACCAATCAGGTGTTAAGACATGGATCAATGTGGTTGTTAATATCGAGGAGAATATGAGCCATCGGATCACTTTTTGTCTAGAACATATTGAGACCGTCGGATTACATAACTACAAATGCATACTAAAGTAACACACTAAGAAACACAATGTTACCTAAAGAGACATTAGACCAAGTTGATATTAACTAAGTCCTAAGTGTCTAAATATCCTAAAAGGGAGGATTTATCTAAGTCAGTTCATGTTGAAGGTTGGGACTTGGTTGAAATCATAGTGTCGTTGTAATCATATCAGATACAAAACCCTTGGGGTCCCTAGAAATATTTATTCTTCTAGTTGAGTCAGTCCATTAGGTTTTCGTCAGTCATGAAATGAAAATCTTCTATTGTCCTTTGTTAAGAGTCTAAGTGGTTAAGGTAAGGAATTAACAAGAAATGTGATGGGTTGATTAGATAGGTCCAATTAACCATTGAGTTGAATTAAATAAATTGGGAAGAAAAATTTATGAAAGAGTCAACACATAGTTCATCACACACTTGGCCACATATGGTCACCCGTATTAATTGTAAATGTAGCTAGAGTATTTAAGTAGTCCCACCTTCAGTTAGCTCATCACTTTGTTTCTTATTTGCACAATTATTGTCTATATTGGACCCTAAAGTAGTTGCATATTTGTCTATTAGCAATAATATTTAGCCTTGTGTTCAACATTCAATTGTTATTGTGTCCCAAATAAATCTCTTATCTATAGGAAAGGTAGAAGTGACCACAAATTCTGGGAAATCCATTCCTCCTTAGTTCTATAACCCCCAAGTCAAGCTTATAGGTGATGTTTATGGAAAGGTAGAGTAGATTCAACCTATGGATAATGACTTTAGAGTTGGGGATCTATTCCTTAACTTCAAAATTGCAGTAATATGGACCACCTTCCATGGGAAACATGTGAAGTTGTTGCAATGTGGAATCTCACATTTGAATCCCTTAAGAATTCCACTCTCGCTATTCTGCTAGACCTTCCAATATTTGGTAGTGCAAGGGAAGGTGTGAAGTGCACCAAGTTTTTTATTAATCAAGTGCATGAGAAATCCTTGATAGAATTTAGGCCCACAACACAATATTCCTATTTATACTTCCAGTATCTATGGTCCTTTTCCAGTGTATAGCAACAAGCCCTTATGCAAACTTAGCCTAAAGAATCAAATAGTGAGAAGGCATAGGCCTTCATTGTTGGATCTGTAGAAGTCTTATGCCTTCATTATTGGATCCTTTATCATTTTTTCCAAGTGGTGCACATAGTTAGAACAATTTTACAAATTACATCACAAAACCTTACAAATAATCCTTGATTTGGCCCATTCATTTGAAGGGAAAGAGGAGCAAAGGGGTTGACTTGAGGTGAGTCAACGGTTGTTGTTGGGGCCTGTTGGTCCTTTCATTTTTGGGGAAGATACAAAAATATGGATGCATGAGAATGCACTATAACAAAACATTGAGATTCGTGTAAGGGATGGACTAAGGCATAAAGGAACATGGTGGAAGTTAGATACAAATGAATATAAGTTAAGGAGCATAATTAACGAGCCAACTTGGGTAATGTATTGACACTTTCATCCTTATCCTTTTGTAACCTAATTAGCATTGTCAAATTTAACCATTATCATTATATAAAAGTCCTTTGGTGATCTAGGAGGATCCAAAACACTCAAAGAGATCTAGGAGGATCCAGAAATGCTCAAAAATTGATCATCTCAATTGCTTTTGAAAATGATTTCATTGTGTAGAGCTCGATGAGAGCTTTCCAACAACGTGTGAATCGCCTCAAACATACGTTGTATGACAAAGTTATGGCTCTTAAATTTTTTGGTCAAACAAGGTCAAAATGTCAAAAATGGGTGACATGTGGAACCACTGGAAGGGTGACACATGGCACATATGTACAGGATGTATGGTGTTGATGTGGCATCCTCACAACGTGACACATGGTAGGTAGTATGTTGAGTCAGTAGGTTCATACGGGTGATCAAACAGTGACATGGACTAATCATATAGCGACACATGGCATGATCGTATAGGGATGAGTGGACCAATGAAAGATTTCCATGTAGCAGTCTCTCATTAGCCTTTCTATGGTTAAGGTTTACCAAAAAATTTATGGGTTGACCGGAGTCGAACCCCCGACCTCACACATGCAATTCCAACGACCTCACCAATACACCACACAGTTATGACTTAATATTCATATGGTTTTAAATTTATTTGAATTTAGTTAAACATATAATCGGCAAGAAAAGGCTTGAGGACTAAGCCCCAACACATGGTATATATGGAATTCGATGTAACCATACCCTAAGTTCACGTGGAGATAACAACTATATGCCACCGAAATATAACAAACCATACTATATATGTATTAAATTTTAAAAACTGTGCACCAAAGGTGAATAGGTCCACGAATTTGAACATGTGACCTCCTCCCACATGTACAACACTCTAACCATTGTGCCAAAGGTGCCTTTTGTTACAAGATTTCCAACGGAAATGTACTTAAGTCGATGTCGATGTTAGCATGAGGTTCGAACCATGGTTGGGTTCACACCCTATTTAGACTAGGCATGGATTCTGAGGTAGGATAGAGAGTACATATTTTTCCGTGAAGGGTACAGTTATGGTGTTGCGCTATTTTGTGTGTCATTGAGCATCATGTCCAAACATAGTCATGTTTATATCCGTTTGTCTCAGTTTTTCGAGAGGAGCATGATGGTGATGTTTATTTTGTGCTAAGATGTTGTATATGAGGATATTAGTTTATATTTCCTTGTATGAGAATTTAAGTTCATTATTTTGCATGAAGAAGGGGGTCATTTTGATCCAGTTTAGAATATAGTCGAGTTTATGCTCATTTTTCTCATAATTTTGAGAGGAATTCAATGGTAACCTCTATTTCTGGCTTTGAGAAGCAGAATTGAAAAGTGACTTCAAGATTGGCTTTGTAAGTCCATTTTCATTGTAATTTTTGATATTTAAGATTAATGAAAAGCAGTCTCACTCTTGAAGGGGACTCAGAGATGTATCCTAAGAGAGGTGAAATCCGTCATCAATTTTTTTCTTATTAGTTCTTTTATTTTATGTTGTGTTCTCTCACATTATTTTGCAAATTATTCATCATTTCATAAGGTTTTGGATAGGTAAAAGGTTCACATGTGTTAAGCAAATCTGTCAGAGACAATCAAGAAATATTTTGAATTAGGTTAGATGTTAACATGTGATTTTTAAGAGTAAATTGGCATCTAAGGATTTTTGGATCGGGTTGGTATCAGTGATGGTTTTGACAAGTGTTTGCAAGTGAATGTGACGAGGTCCAAGAATCAAGTTAGTGAAGGTGTTTTAAGACTCATTAACACAATATCTCTTTGTTGCAAAGGAAAACATGAGTAAATCTCTCATGAAATTAAGGCTTCAGAAGGACATGAACCAACAGATTCAGAAGGAGAATTTTGAATTAAGGATGCAACTACAATCTCTCGAGGAGGAGAAGCAGAGGCTTCAAGATTGATTAATATGTCATGAAGAATTCCTTAGAGGTACTATTCATGAATTGGAAAGATATTTTCAGGATAAGGACTATATATTGGAACCATTCTATGAAGTTGGGAAAGTGGAGAATGAAAAGTATCCTATGCAAGAGAGACTATCTCCTATGAAAGGTTTATAGAAAGTAACCGAGGAAGATGATTCATCATATTATTCTTCTCCCCGTCAAAATGGAGACTGCTCTAGGATGGCTGAAGTAAGGAGAATTTCAAATGAATGGGTCTTTCATAATCAGTTGGTCCTACCAGAACAACCTTCCAGTCTAGGGAAAGGTATAAAATGCAATATATCTTCAGGAAGCGATGAGCATTCCAAAGAGGGAATGAAGACATTTCCCACTAATAAGAATGGAAAGAATTTATGGTCTACATATCCATGTGTTTCCTATGGAGCTAATAACCATAATATGGATAAATTTCAGAGAAGACAATCCTTGCAAGGGAATCCATCCAAGGAGAAGGCTACAGGAAAAGGTCATTTTCCAAGACAAAATAATAGGGAAAGTAGCAAGAAAGGATTGTGGTTACAAGACGAGAACAAGAAATTATGTTCTTATTGTGGTAAGAGTGGACATCAGATAGAGAAGTGTTGGACACTTTATCCACACTTTTTTTGAACCAGAACCAAGAATATGTAAAGGCACTTACAACAAGACAAGTAGCATCCCCAAGTAAAGTTGATAGTCTTGCTGAAACATTCGACAAAGAATTATTCTTAGACATCGAGGTATGGTTCATAGACAATGTCTCATCTCGACACATGGCAGGAATGAGATCATTATTCATTACTTTCTCAGAAATTGACACAGATTGTTATGTAGGATCTGAAACTAACACCATAAAAACAGTAAGAGGTTTTGGATATGTGAGATTCCATCTTGAGTTGGGAAGATTTATGGGAATAGAACATATGTTATATGTTTCGGATTTAAAAATAAACTTACTCTCACTTTCAACCTTATAAGATGAAGGATAAGTAGTTGCATTCCAAGATGGACAAGTACTGGTGTATTCAGAGAAAGCTACTCAAGACACGGAAGTGGTGCTTGGTGTTAGAAAGGAGAGACTATATAGAATGCTTGGACGGCCTATAATTGGATCTAGTGGCTATTTGGATTAAGTGTTAGATTCAATGTCATATTCAGATTCATCGTCATAGGCATTATCATAGACATGAATCTGTGAGACTCCTTTCAGTACTAATGGAAGACTGAGTCCATGAAGAAGCCACCTATCTTTGTCCCTAGATAGGTATCAGAAAAGATCCCATTTTGGAAATAATTTGTAAATATGTATATTTGTAAAATAGCAATGTTAGTATGCATATGTAAATACCTTCTAAAAGTCTATTTCTATTGTTGTAATAGAAGGTTGGTTAGCCACTCCTTAGAAAATTTCAAGAGTGACAAGAATATTGTAAGTATTTCTAAATCCTTTCAATCTAAGCAATGTAGACAATTGTTGTTATTATCAGCTAGTGTACTACATATGGATCAAATTGTCTATGTAATTATTATTCTAAACTACAAAAGTGAAGGAATGAAATAATGTGACAGTTGAAACATATAGATCGAAAGTAGTAAGAGCAACATAGCTATGCAATGTCTTCCTAGAGATGGTAAAGAAATAGACTTCTTTATAAAGAGAGAATGTGAAATAAGTATGTTTTATGATATGAACATCTTCAAGATTTTATGCCATATTCATGTACATGTATACCTTGAGAAGAAGCAAGTCAAGCAGTACAAATGTTTATGGAAAACATGTTAGGGTTTTGCTTTCATGGAAGGAGAGAGGAATTAGAAATGGAATTTCATTCAAAGACTCCTACAAATACATCAACAATACAAGAATAGTTAAGGTAGATGGACAAGGTATAGATCAACATTCAACGTGGTTTCATGATTGCCAAGATGGACTATCTTTAGCAGAGAAGGAGATGGGAGTGGATGTTGATTTAGGATCGAGATCTTGATATTGCATAGAAGAGAATCAGTAAGCATACTTTTGTGATGAAGGAACCAATGAGCCAGAACTAGATTTAGATATAAACTAGCACTAGTAGCCATGAGAAAAGAACTAGATTCAGAGCTATTTCTAGGAGCCAAAGTCAGAGCCATGTTTCAGAGAAACAGACAAAAGTACAATGATTGGTTTCCTTGAGCTTATGAAAGTTCAAGAAGAAGATAAAATATGTATCCAATATGAAGATACATAAGATCAAGACTGGGATGGGAATTAGGAAAACATTTCAGCAAGGTGAAAGAGTGAAGAAGCTTTATCATCACTAAGTTGTTGAATAAGAGAAATTCGGCAAGGTGGAAGAGTGAGGAAGAGTTATCATCACTAAGTTGTTTAAATATCCATACTTTTGGAGGAAAAAAATTTATTCAGTGAGAATGTGTGATTCGTGAGGATCTAGAACACTAAAAGAGGTCCAAGAGGATCTAGAAATGTTAAAAAATCGATCATCTCAAATGCTTTTGAAAAATGACTTCATTGCATAGAGCTTGACGAGAGCTTTCCAACATCGCATGAATCGCCTCAAACAGACGTTGTATGAGAAAGTTATGGCTCTTCAAATTTTTGGTCAAATAAGATCAAAAGGTAAAAAAGGGGTGACATGTGGCACATCCATACACGACGTACGATGTTGATGTGGTAACCTCACATTATGACACATGGTAGGTAGGAGGTTGAGTCAGCAGATTTGTATGGGTGATCAAGAAATGACATGGACTAATCATATAGTGGTATGTGGCATGATCGTACATGCACAAGTGGACCAATGAAGGGTTTCCACGTGACAGTCTCCCATTGGCCTTTTTATGGTTAAGGTTTACCAACAATTTTATGGGTCGATCGGAGTCAAACCCCTGACCTCACACATGCAAGTCCAACAAACTCACCAATACACCACATGGTTGTGACTTAATATTCATATGGTTTTAAATTTATTTGAATTTGGTTAAAGGTATAATCGACGGGAAAAGGGCCAAGGGCTAAGCCTCGACCCATGGTATATATGGAGTATGATGTAACCATACCCTAAGTTCGCAAGGGGATAACAATTATATGCCACTGAAATATAACAAACCATACTATATATGTATTAAAGTTTAAAAATCATGCACCAAAGGGAGAGAGGTCCACAGGTTTGAACCTGTGACCTCCTCCCACATGTACAACCACTCTAACCAGCGTGCCCAAGGCGCCTTTTGTTACGGGACTTCCAACGAAAATTTATTTAAGTTGATATCGATGTTAGCATGAGGTTTGGATCACAGTTGGGTTTGCACCCTATTTATAATAGGAATGGATTTTGAGGTGGGACATCGAGAGTGCATAGATTTATGTGCAGGTACAATACAGATTGCCTCGATTTGTGTGCCAATAAATGCCTAGTTATGGTGTTGAATTGTTTTGTGTGCCATTAAGAACCATGTCCAAACATAGTCCTGTTTATACTCGTTTATCTTGGTTTTTCAAGAGGAGCATGATGGTGATGATTATTTTGTGCTAATATGATATCTATGAAGATATTAGTTCATATTTCCTTGTATGAGTATTTAAGCACATTGTTTTGTGTGAAGAAGGGGGTTATTTTGAGCCAGTTTAGAATATAGTCGATTTTATACTCATTTTTCTTAGAATTTCAAGAGGAATCCAATAGTAACTTATGTTATTGGGTTTGAGCAGCATAATTGAAGAGTGACTTCAAGATTGGCTTTGTAAGTCCATTTTCATTGTGATTTTTTACATTTGAGATTAATGAAAAGCAGTCTCACTATTGAAGGGGAATCACAGATGTAGCCTAGGAGAGGTGAACTCCGTCATCAAATCTTGTCTTATTAGTTCTTTTATTTTATGTTGTGTTATCTCACATTATTCTATAAATTATTCATCATTTCATGAGGTTTTGTATAAGTAAAATGTTCACATGTATTATGCAAATTTGTCAAAGACGATCAATAAATATTATGAATCATGTTAGAGGTTAAATGTGATTTTTAAGAGTATATTAGCATCCAAGGATTTTTAGACCATTCGGGGGCTAAGGTAAAGGGGTTAAAGAGAGAGATCATAAGGGATAACTAATTGATATCTAGCTATCTAATGGTTAGTTGATCATTGGTTGAGTGTAAGGGTAAGTTAGTGATTGACACTCTAATATTTATGAGAATAGAATATGGTTCCTATGTTGTTATGGAACTCTATTGTAATCTTGGCAGAATGTATGAATGAAGAAGTATTTGGGCCCATTTTACAAATTTCCATAATGTATCTCTTTCGAATGTTGAATGGAGTTGTGTTATTTCCTTATCTTCTCATGAATCTAGAATATTACATATCTAATCTATGATAATGGTTTGTTTCCCAATTCCAATTCTTAATGTTTCATTCTGCATGTATCTAATGAATGATGTTAGTATAACTATGTATGTGGAGTTTTGGAAGTCTCATTGTATCTCCATATATCTTTAACACTCTTGTCTACACTTCAAGTGAGACCTCATTTCCTTTGGGAAGATTGAAAATGACAATGCTTGTAGAATACAACAAATCCTTTCTTGGTATTCCATGAGAACCCAGGTCTCCATTTAATCCCAACAACACTTATAGAAAATTTTATCTTACACTACTTAGTGGATATAAGATCTACATCCTTATTTTCCCATCCCAATGGATATGGGTGAGGATGGTCATGAACTTCCAATCCAATATTTCTAACCAAATATTTTGTTATGAGGTTGGCCTATGAACTATAATTAAATAGGGAATCCACCTTTGTCTTATTGACTTTCGTATGAATATGGAAGAGTTTAGTCATCTCCTTCTCTTCCTTGGGATGGAGGCTACCTAGATTCACCTATTTTTACATTATAGTGCAAGTGATATTTGCATCTACATATGATATTCTCTCTACTGGGTCTCCTAAATCCACAACTGGAATTATATTGTTCTCGACATCCTTCTCACAATTCCTTGGATTCAAATATGGATGCATCTTCCAACACTTATCTTTGGTGTGACAATTAATATTGCAATGATTATAGTGGTTGTTTATATCCTTGCATTGATGTGTTCTAGTTGTTGTCTTCTTATCATTTCCTTTCCACTTCTTCTTTCCCTCCTTAGAATAATCTTGGTGGTATTTCTGCTTGGAACCACTTCGTTGTCATTTATTTTTTCCCATATGCTCTAGACAATGTGCTTGCACATAGGCGTCATCGGGAATCATCAATTGTCATGGGATTAAAGAGCATCACTTGCTTCTCTAAATAATTGTGTAGACCTACCATAAACTTGAAGAGGACATTCAAGTACTTGTCATATATGCCCAACATAATGGCTTGTTTTCTAAACTCAGTGGTGTACTCTTGCACATGCTTCCCTTGCTTCTGCTAGAGGTAATGTCGATTATATTTGTAACAAATAGGGTAGAATTGGGACTTATTGGGGGTTTTAAAAACCTCCCACTTAGTTATTAAGGGAATCACCCTCAAGACAGTGTCTCCATGTGACTTTCCCACCAAGTTTGACATGGTCCTCTAACTTTATTTAGGAAAATAAAATATTTTTCTTTTCTCCTATGTTATGAACATTGAAATGAACTTCTAACTATTGCAACCATTGATTCAACTTAGCAGCATTGGTCTCACTTTGATAGGGTTTGATGTTCATTTTCACTTCCACTTTAAACAGAGATTGATAAGAAATTATGGCACTGGAACTTGGTCTTTCTTTCTACTCTTTTTCAACTTATTTTCTGGGTCTTCATTATCTCTAGATTTTTTCCCATTTGAGATAACTTCTAATTTAGAGCCACCAAACTCCTCGAAAGGCCCAAACTTGTTCTCTATATCTTCCATGAGAAGGAATATGTTTCTGCAGATGTCAACGACTTGTGCATGCATCTTTGAAAAATTCCCCTTTGACTCATCATGTGGATTATTACCATACTCATATGCCATGGCTAGGGTTTTGAGACTTATTTATTACATCAATTCTTGAATCCTGCAACTTCCCAAAAAAATCAAATAAACCTAGCTCCGGTACCAATATGATCTGTAAATTGTCATGGATATTCATTCGAACAGTTCATCGCAAATGATCTTACAATATTTTATTATGTAGTGTTTTACTTTAGATTTCAAAATTTACTATTACTATCTTTACGCACAAAATACTAATATAAGTTGAAATTTAAATGAAATAAGCTAATAAAATCACACACCATCCACACAATGAATAAAATATGTACCTCATGGAAACCTAATATGGGGAAAACCCATTTAGAAGGTGAGGCATATGCCTTGATTTTTTCTTCTTAGTTATGAAATGCAAATACAAAGAAAGTGCACTCACTATTAAGTTTCCATTGACATTGTGGCCTGTGTGGATGTACAAAATATTCTACTTCATATGTTATGCTTCAATATCTCACTCGCTATGCTCCACCCTACCATGGAACAATACTCAATACAATAAGATTGGAACCCCTTCCTATCTTAGTGGCCTAGTATTTAACATGGCTTGATAGTCTTCTAGGGTTAGCGTTTGGGTTTTGTGCATGCCTCAACTCCCAATTAGTGTTATGGTTTTGGACCCTCAAGAATATTATTGAAGTCTAAAAGTGACTAGATCCACATGTGTGAGTAATGGAAGTTGATGTGGAATCCACTCAATACCATGGTGGTCAATAAGATAGGTCAACTTGCGGGAAGCATAAATTTTTCATACAAACTTTGACTAAGGTGATATTTATGCCATTGGAAGGATCTCAGTGTGTAGAACAATGTTGAGAGGTTGGAAAAAAATTCACAAATTTTCAACCCCAAAAATGGCCACTTAATGCCTCAAACAAGATCTAAAACTTTTTGGACCCCAAATCACCAAAGAAGGACCTACCCCTAAAATGGGTCCAGAAGCCAATAGCTCCAAAATTTCCTCCTAGAAAGTACCAAAATGGATAAAAAAATATTTATATTATGATCCATTTTGGACGAAGGTAATAAGTAAGGAAAAAATAGATGAATTGGATGAAGACGCCAAGGAGAGAGAGTATAATATTGATGATTGTGAGTTGGAATAATATTCATCTAATGAAAATGAACTTAGTGCGTCATTGAAGGAACAATTGAATGATGAAAACAAGGAGAGGGATTTCCAACCACCTATGTAAATTACATTTCCAAGAAAATTGGTAAAACCTTAGGAAGATTTGAAGATAAAGAGGAAAAAACATGGCTTAGAGTATGAAAAGAATGACTTTGATTTCCTTAATATTCCTAATTACTCAAAACATGTCTAGATTGTGACTAATGTCTTTGTTACTAACAATTTGGTGGTTACTTCAACAAATCATGTAGTTGAGGACAAGGTTCAAGAAGAAACTAAGGATGAAGAAATTAAGAATGACTATAAGGATGAGTTGGAGGATGTTCATCATGAAATTGATGGTAAATTTAAGGATTATGATGAAAAGTTTGGTGCAATGACTAAAAAATTCCAATGTTGTCATCAATTTGGCCACAAAGAGTCATACTATTGTGTTCTTAACTCATGTAGTGATTGTAAGAAAACAAACCACTTTTCAAAAAGGTGTTGAAAATGAAAGAAGGCTCATAGGAAACATGTACATTTTGGATAGTTAAGTTCTTGGCGATTGAATTCAAAAGTCAAGATCTTGGAGAGATCTCATTGTCAAGTTCATACATAGGTATAGATATGTTTAGTAATAAAAATTTCATTAGCATATGGATATTAGTATTTTAGCCAACTTTTTCAACAAATGATGATAGGCATGATCATGGCCCTCTTATGGAGGTCTTTTAATTTGAAGATCAAGGCTTCAAACTCCACTTGAAGACATTATGATTTCCTTTTTTCCATTTCTAAGGGGATACATTGATGATACTAATGCACATGTCCCAAGATTTCTAACCTCTCATCTGAAAGGGGGGCAGATGTAGGTTGTTATACTTTGAGTTTCAAAGCTATATCAATATTTTGAGGATTGCAGTTAATTCATGATGATAAATTGAGGATTCAATCCTTTCAACATCGATCACTCACATAAATTTTCTCAATTGGTCATTTGACCTTCAAAGTATATTCATCAAGATAGCTCAACACTTGGAATAATGAGGATTTTAATGATATTGACGATGTTGCCATAATTTTTTGGCACGTTTTAAATCTGATGGATGATTTCCATTTTGGAATTTAAGGATTCAATTATTTATTGTAGATCTTTGACTTGCATGGTTGTTTGAAATTTTTTATCAACAAATTCGTTTTATGATTTGAGGTAGTACCACCAGTCACCTACCCTGGTTTACTTCTCAATAGTTTTCTACTAGGTTTATAATTCACTCCTTGTTGACTCATTCCTAGGTTTTTATACACATGGTTTTTGTTACAAGATATAAGATTGTGAGGTTGAGTGACATTTTTTTGTCAACTAGATTATTGACAGTTTTTTTATGTGTCATTTTCTGAAAGTAATTTTGTGGACATTGTGTACACTTAGATATTATTTATACTTTATAGAAATGGTTTTTGGACCTAGTAGAGGATAGAGGATTCATCTACACTTTCACTTAACATATTGGAATGTCAGAAATTTGTAGGTTTTTGGGATGTGTAGGACTTACAACCAATTCAATTTCATCATGGTTTTCTCTCATCAATTTTGGGTTCACATCAGTGTACACATATAAATTATCTATCCCAATTGTTACACAATGAAATTTCTAGAATTGGTATCCAATATCTGATTTTGGTGATTTTTTAGGTGAAGCTTCATTGAGAGTCATAAGGTTTCAAACCAACAATACTATGTTGAAGACTTGGAGATACAAGTTTTGGAACTACTACTTATTTCTTGACTAGTACAATTTTATAGACTTATGACTGAGGGGTTGATTGTTAGTCTTTGTCTCCCTATAGCAATCAATAAGTCTTGATCACCTTTATATTCTCATATTATAGGATATAGTATTTATCCTAAGTGTGTGTTATGTGTTTTAGGAGTATTAATTACCCTAATTACTTGATGTGGTATCATCATTAAGGTTAGTTTTTATGCTCATGTGGTTATGCCAATGTACTATATAGGTACCATTGATGTGAATCATAGTAATTGGCTTCTTGACCTTTTTTTCATTTTATTGTGTTCCTCCTTGTGTGAATGTTGATTGTTAATTTTACATTTAACTTTTCTTTTCTTTTCTTTTCTTTGTTAATAATTGTAGGAATTCTTTTGTATCACAAATGAAAAAATATCTATATACAAGGAAAAAGGTTTCAATTGAGGGATCTAAATCTGGAGCCTTTGCTTTAACAGAAGCAAGCTATAGGATTATATATTTTCTAGCACAAAAATAGAATTGTATGCATCCTAATAGGCCTATGGCCTTTATAAATGAAATAGAGTGTGAAAATGAAGTAGAGTGTGTGTTGGCCTATGGCCCTTAACATTAACATATACAAAATGTTTTCAATTAACTTAGCCAGTAACCTCTAGTAAAACTATTGAAAAACATAGAAATAAATTTTCAGAGGTAGATAAGATTTTATTCCAATATTATCTATGATATGGATTTATGAGCAGAACTAAATGAATAACGGACTGAATACAATAAAACAGAGATACAGAGAACAAAAACAGATATCCAATGAGTAATAACTTCTATTGAATAAATAAAATAGGTTGAAACTGTAAAACTGCAAAACTAAAAACAACTTGCTAGAATGGTGGTAGCTATCTCTGAGAAGAAATGTGCCTGCTACGCGCATCCATCTGAGCAGAATGATACAATGAGGCTCCAAGGGAATTTTTAACATTACTCATGAATTCAAAAACCCTAGACATCCAAAAACCTAACCCTAGTAGATGAAACACCAAAAGTTATGTGGGCCCCGATGGGTAAGTTGATAACTCAACTTCCCAGTCGTAACTTTTGCATACGACCTCCGTTTTAAGCCTGTGATAGCCTATTGGAAAGGCCTTTTCGAGAAATACGCATTACATTATCAAAATCTGCATATGTCTACAATTTGACTGTGGCAAGCCAAAAAAACACTGTTTAAGGGCCCAAAACGGCCATGGAAGTACAGAAAGATGCGCTGACATGAAAACATCCAAAATAAACTAGTTGGATTGGGTGGGAGGATACCAGTCTCCACCTCGAAGATGTGTATGGATTCAGACATCCCAGAAAGTGTAGAACCCACAATTACAAAGAAGTACTTATAGAAGAACGTGTTGAACTAAAAATTGTCAAGAGGATCCAGTTGGAATAGGTGGGTGGCCACCAATATCCACCTGGATAAGTCCTCCCCCCTTAGGAAGAAATGGTATCCATTGCGTTGAGTTCCCTCATCAGGTGAGTAAACTTCTGTTGAATTTGGAACCAGGTGAGCCACTTGCCTTGGTGTAGGATATGCCCTACCTTGACAACCTAATAAAGCTAGATCCTTTGTTGGCGAGTTCCCTTGACCTATGTGTCCACTATATGATTAGTGGATGCATGTTTCATGCAGTCAGGGTTGAGCTCTGTTGGTGTCAATTGTTCTACGATCTCTGAGGTGTCCAATAATGGTGGAAAATATGATCGGAGGAGGTCCACATTGAACACTAGGTGCAGGCCAAGGAAGGGGGGATTGTTGAGCTCAAAATCATTATCTCCCATAGCCTTGGTGATAGTGCCATGCCCATAGTGAAGTGGACGAAACTTCTTATGGGGCCATGTAAGGCGTTCTTTCTACAAATGTAACCATGTAACCTTGTCTCCCATCTAAAACTTGTGCGATACCCAGTGTTGATCATGGCACTGCTTGTACTTAGCATTGGATTTCTGCAAAACCTCATGGACCTGTTGGTGGATGTATTGAATCCGCTCAATGAATCTAGTGGCTTTGTCGGCCCTGGACTGAACATGGGAAGAATATGTCTGTGTGGTTTCAAGAGGTAGTGCAACATCAATGGGACCCGAGGTTTGGAATCCCAACCCCACCTAAAAGGGGCTATGGTCGGTGGAGCTATGGAGAGTCCTATTGTAGCTGTGTTGAACATAGGGAAGAATCTCATCCCATGTACATGGATGATTAGAGTTATGCATGTGCAGGATGTGCACAATCATATGATTGACATCCTCTGTTTGGCCATTGGTTTGAGGATGGAAGGCAGTGGATTTAGTGATCTTGGTGTCCAACAATGACCAGAGACTTGACCAAAATGTGTGATTTGGATTAAGGAGTGGAACGAATTGATTAACATAATGAATATAATAAGCACAGAGAAGTGGAGAAAAACATAGATATCCAGTGAACAATATCTTCTATTGAATAAATGAAATAGGTTGAAACTGTAAAATTACAGAACTGAAACAACTTGCTTGAATGGTGGTAGTTATCTCTGAGAAGAGATGTGGCTGCTACACGCATCTGTCTTATCAGAATGAGTACAATGAGCCTCCAGAGGCCTTTTTTAACATTACCCATGAATGAAAAAACCATAGACATCCAAAAACCTAACCCTAGTAGGTGAAACTCCAAAATTCATGTGGGCCCCGATGGGTAAGTTGGTACCTCAAATTCTCAGGTACATAACTTTTGCATACGACCTCCATTTTAGGCGCGTGATAGCCCATTGGAAAGGTCTTTTCGAGAAATACACATTGTGTCGTGAAAATTTGACTCCGTCTATAGTTCGAATGTGGCAAGCAAAAAAAGCATTGTTTAGGGATCCAAAACGACCCTTGAAGTACAGAAAGATGTGTTGACATGAAAACATCCAAAATAAGCCAGTTGGATTAGGTGAGAGGCCACCAATCTCCACCTAGAAGATGTGTAGGGTTTTAGACAGTTCTGAAAGTGTAGAATCCACAATTACAAAGAAGTAAATAAGAACGTGTTGAACTAAAAACTATAGAGAGGATCCAGTTAGAATAGGTGGGTGGCCACCAATATCCACCTAGATCATTCCTCCCCCCTTAGGAAGCAATGGTCTCCATTGTGTTGAGTTCCCCCATCAGGTGAGGAAACATCTGTTGAATTTGGTCCAGGGTGAGCCACTTGCCTTGGTG
>JZKD02S0599925.1:0-10318 GCA_000966675.3 Picea glauca | reverse complement strand
GGAAGACCTACACATTGAGTTCCTCAAACATGGTATTCACTCTATCAACTTACATATTGTCAATTTGTTTGATTTATTGCGTTGTTTGATCAAGTTCTCCTTTCACATGGTTCCATCATATCATCCAACCCATTTTGAAATCAAGGTTTAGTTAAGATGCTACAATTACATGACCATTATGATTGGACACACTTAAATACCTGTTATCAAATTTAGTTAAGATCCTGTGTTGAATGGCATAATTTTTTTTTTTAAAAAACCACAACATTGGTCACTTTAGCGACTAACATGTTTGTCGCTAGTATTTCCAATTGGTTGCAAAGCCCAACCTGTTAGTCGCTAGAGAAACCAACCTGTTAGTCGATCGAGTGACTAACATGTTCGTTGATAGTATTTCCAATTGGTCACAAACCCCAACCTGTTAGTCGCTAGAGCGACCAACCTGTTAGTCGGTCGAGTGACTAACATGTTCATCGCTAGTATTTCCAATTGGTTGCAAACCCCAACTTGTTAGTCACTAGAGAGACCAATCTGTTAGTCATTCTACCGAATCATAGTGGTGTATTGACTAAGTTTTCCATGGTTGTCTTGGTCACTCTTGCGACTAATATTAGTCGTTCTACCGACTAACATTCGTTGGTAGCCAAACTTTTCCCTATTCTTAATAGGCTTCTTTTCCTGGTTTCTAGACCGGGGAAGATCCATGTGTTTCCACTAGATCGACAAATGTATTTTGACGAGAAAAAAATCATATTGGTCGCAAAAACGACTCTATGTCGACGAAAATTCGTCTCTACTTTGTTGCAAAAATGTTCAAATTTAATATTGAGTAGTGATTCCATTTATTTACACTTTGAACTAATGGATACAACTCTTTATCATATGTACGACAGTTAACAACAACTTGGTTAAAAGTTTCAGAGTGGTAACATATAGTCTCACGATATTGCATCAATACTACACCCATGGCGTATCCGCTCGAATCTGTCTCGATCTCAAAAGGTTGTTGAATATTTGACAATGCTAATACTAGTGCAGTACTGATATTTTCCTTCAATGTGTCGAAGGCCTTTTGTTGCTTTCATCCCCACTGAAAAGTGTTCTTCACACTGGTCAAGGCACGCAAAGGAGCTATAATAAATGAGAAGTTTGAAATGAATCTCCTCTAGTACTGGACTGCACCTAAGAAGATTCGTACTTCAGTTACATTTTTGGGCTTAGGCCAATTTAAAATCACATCAATCTTAGAAGGATTAATTTCAATTGTCCTCCTCCTACAATATGACCTAAGTACATTAGTGCAGTCTTGAAAAATTCACATTTGGACAATTTTACATACAACTTTTCCCTTTGAAAAATATCCAATACTTGTTTTACATGCCTTACATTTTCATCCCAAGTCCCACTAAATATAAGAATGTCGTCTAAATATGCAATTACAAAATCATCTAGAAATGGTCTGAATACATCATTCATCACACGCATGAAAGTTGTCGAAGCATTACAAAGCCAAAACTACATAACTAACCACTTAAACAATCCTTGTTTGGTTTTAAAGGCAGTTTTCCATGCATCCTATTCTGCAACTCTGATCTGATGGTATCCACTGTGTAAATCCAACTTATTGAAATAAACAACCTTCTTTAATTGATTAAGTAGATCATCTATACGAGGAAGAGGGTATCGATTTTTCACCGTGATTTTGTTTAAGGCTCGATAATCGACACACATTCACCATGTGCCATCCTTCTTTGGCACCATCATGATCAAATAAACACAAGGAGATGAGTTGGGCCTGATGCCCCATCAATCTAACAAGTCCTGTACCTATTTATTGATCTCTGTAATCTCTACAACCGACATGCTGTACATGCCCACATTACGAAGGGGAGAATCCTGTTGAAGATGTATTTCATGTTGGATTTCCCTCTTAGGAGGTAATCCATCTGGTTCCTGAAATATGTCATCATACTTTGAAACAATGTCAATTAATTCTTTCTTATGAGAAGGATCACATCCTTGGAAGGCGTCAGATGTTCCAACATCCTTTTCCCATACGGCCATGAGTACATATATCTTATTAGTTTTTATGAGTCTCTTTATTTGTCCTGCACTAACAAGTGTTGTGTTTACCCTCATGTTGTGGGCTCTAATAATATATTCCACTCCCCCTTTAGTAAGGTGATATTTGTTCTCATGACGAAAGAAGACCGCTTTTCTATATTAAAGATAAGGACTCTCTAACACTATGCCACATATATCAAGTGATACAACATCCAAATCCACTTCATCAATCAAATTTGAAGCAATAACAAATATGACCCGACTCTGCTTGGTGACATTAAGTTTCACTTTATCACATACCCAACCAAGAGGATAAGGCTTTGGATGTGGTTTACTTTCAAGCCCCATCTTTTTGACAAGTGCTTCAGATATCAAGTTTACTTGGGAACCCATATCAAATAATGTATCTATCTTAGTGTGCTTAGATACAACTCTTATGTGAAATAATTCATTCCTCTTTCTTTGATCATCATGAGATTCATTATTGGAATTTAAAATAGCATGAAGGGAATCTTTACCTTGTACTCCAACCATTGTGATCTTTTCTTTGTCTTCCGAATCAAAACCAAGATCTTGTTGCATTGTAGAAATGATCTTTGTCTTCCCCTTTCCACCGAACTGTTTTGTTCTTTTCTCTGGATGTAATTTCCAACAGTGTTCATCATCATGACCATTCTTCTTGCAATGAGTGCAAGATGGCTTTCCTTCTTCCCTATTTACAGTGACAATATTTTTGTCCTTCCTTTTAAAATTTTTAAATTTCTTATGTGGGAAATTGGAAGGTTTCTTTGTGGCATCTTCTTGAACATGCTTTCCCCTATTCTCAAGGTGAGTGTCTTACAAACTTCGTCAAGACTGTTGGGGTTAAAAAATAGTAAAGTTTGACAAATATAACTGTGAAGTGCGCCGTTATACTTCATTAAAGTTTCATAAGAATCTAAAGGAATGTTTAATGCAAGAGCTTTCTTCCTAAATTATTCCATGAAACTTTGTACAATTTGACCTTTACTTTGTCTTAAAGTTTTCCATTCCATCATTGCTTTATGTAAATAACCCAATGGATAAAATTGCATCCTTATTGCTCATTTAAATTCCGACCATGAGGAAAGAAGATTACCACACTTACTTCTGTCCTGGAGATTGCTCTCCCACCATACGAGAGCAGTGCCTTCCAACCGAAGAGAGACCAATTTCACTTTAACTTCCTCTTCATCAATCTGTTGAACACATGATTATACTTCAACCTGTCGAATCCAATTATATAGCTTTTTAGGATTAGCATCTCCATTAAACATATGTAAAGAAAATTTTACATCAAGCTTTAATAATGGTTTCTTAAAAGAAGATTTATGGCTAGAGTGATGAGAACGATGAGAATGATTGGAGGAAGAAGATATAGAACTCGATGGTGAAGATGGAGGATCATGAGGGTCTCCTCTAGCTTCTTGATTCACTGAAGCATTATCATCTGCTTGTGCTTCCGTTTTCTTCCCTTTCTTCTTCATCCTCTTCTTGTAGTCTCCATACATTCGTTCAACCATTTCTGACATGTGATAGAAGACCATATGGAAGTTTTTCTCTTGTTCATCACACTTGTCCTCTTCGACCATTTTCTTCCTTCGGGATGCACGACCAATTTTTGGGTTGAAAGTCTTAAGTGTTCCTTAACCCTGTTTATGCTTGGTCCTAGTAAGCATTCACACTCAATAATTCAAGTCAAATATGACTGCTTTGATACCAACATGATCCATGATCTTTTCATTGATGTGACTTATTAAAGAATTGTATTAAATGAGCATAAAATGAAGTGCACCATAAAGAAGGAAAAACTCAATAATGAAGAGACATATGCATAATATCTGAACACAAAAACTTGATAACAGAGTTCGTCCCTGGTGGACTATGTCTCTGGGTCCTGCTCTGAAATGGGTAGGCTTTTTTATTAACTCAACAAAAGAATTTGGCAAAATACATAAGTATACCTCATTCTGAAGTTAAGATGCATAAAATTTGCTCAGATTAGAAAAAAAACAACACCATTGAATTCATGGCATCAAATTACCCAAAAATGACTGTCTCCACGCCTCAATCTGAGTCTGGCACTTTCAAGCCCATGAGGAATTTTGTCTCCTTTTGCATGCCTGTAGTCTGCATTAATGATTGTAATCCTCCATCGTTTTCCATGCCCTAGTACATCCTGTCGCTCGCCCTGCCTTCCCCAGGAGAAAATCCATTTTTTAAATAAAAAATGTGGGCCGTTTGGCCTATTGGTTGGCAGATTTGTATTAAGGCGAGTTGTTGGGGGAGGTTCCAAGGTCAAACCCACAAACCTCCCATTTTAATACACCATTGGTTTATATATATATATATATATATATATAGTTTAAAACCGCGGGATTCCCTGCTAACTTTGGCGATGGCGATAAGTATGACAGATTGTGGTTCCAACTAGCCAAATATGGAAGGATACATGTTAAAAATGGTGGATTGGGGTTGGCGCCAACCAACCCTGCCTTTTTTTGAACATTTGGTTGCTAGGCGTCCTTGTACATTTTCCCGCTGCCACGTGACAACCCATGATTGGGCCACGTGGCGACCATTCATTGTTCTATGTCACCTTTGTGCACAATTACTACCACATCACTTATGTCTGGTAAATTTTCCACATCACCTGCCAGGTGGATGTACGGACTTCCACGTGGCACTTTTCCATTGGTCCACAGATTGACCGGAAAAGGCCAAAAATGAGTAACACATGGCAGCCTCTGGTGCTACCATGTCATCATGTTGACCTCATACTGATGTCATCATGACACATGTCACCATATGCATGTGCCACATAACCTGTGTGGACGCTAACGTCATCTGTACTGATGCTGATGTCAACAGTACATATGATGACTCATCCCTGCTGGCTAGGCAAGGTTGACCAAAACTTTGACCACAAATATATTTTGATCCATAACTCTGTTTGACGAGCCGTTTATGCTGTTGGAATGTCCAAAAACATAGGTATTCCAACATAGGACAAAAACCTTCAGTGACCACTCACACAACCCCAACCAACGTGACCACTTGGAGCAGTTTATTAATGCAAAAGAAAAATATTACAGATATATTTTACAAGATAGTTTCTCATAATCGATCATCGACAAATGAACCTCCATGCTCTTTAAATAGAGATCATGGACCAATCGGGTGTTAAGACATAGATCGATGGCTGTTAAGATCAAGGAGAATATGAACCGTCGAATCACTCTATGTCGTGAACATGTCATGACTGTCAGATTTCCTAGGTACAAATGCATACTAATCCATAGTAAAGAAACACACTTTTACCTAATGACACATTAGACCAAGTAGATCTTAAATAACTCCTAGGTGTCTATATATCCTAACATCCCCCCTTAAGAACAACTTGGGATATGATTGAAGGATTTACAATAGTGACACAATAGGAGAAGGAAGGTGTCACATACCCACTACGGAATTTTTTTTTTTTCTCTCTTCCTCAAGGGATAGAATCCCCGAATTCCTACGGGGGCCTAGCGTAGGCTAGCTCTTCCCTTATCCACCTCCATGTGATCGTTGGTTATGACCACAGGCCAAGCCAAGAGGCACCTTTTGCATTTCGCGACTCACCGATGCAAGAGAGTCAAGTCTTTCGACTCTTCAAACCCTGAATTCTGAAATCTTACCTTCGATGAGATCAATGACTGCGAATCTCCCCCTGATCCGACAGTCCTGGCCGTATCGGGATTTCGGTAACCGGGAGTTTGAAATGAAGCGACCCAAACCACTGGTCACTCCAGTCCCTGAACTCCGATACACGAGTTCTTGTACGAGATCCAACGATCCTCGATGATTTGGATCCAACAGTCCAAATCTTTTCGGAGTTTCGTGAACCGGGAGTTCACGATGCAACGACTCCAAATCTCTTGTCACTCCAATCCACGAATTTCGATATGGGAATTCGTGTATGATATCAATGACCCTCGTTGATCTGGATCTGATGGTCACTATCCCTCTAGAGCTTAAGGGTGTTGAAAGACACTCAGTCTTAATCCCTTCGCTCTTCTACGAGATCCAATGGCCCACGGGATTTCAGAGCTTTCCCCGAACTCTAACCGTTCACCACGCATCTCCTTCGATGGACGATCCAGATCCGGGTTAGATCGACGACCCACAAGCCCCGTGATCTAACAAGTATGATCTCTCTTAAACCAACAACTAGGATTAAGTCGTGATTTCATGACTCACGAGTTCTAAAAACTCCTCCCATTGACTTCTTTTAGCGGTGAGTCAGTGAAATTCCTAACTCTCGCCACGTGTCCTCTACAAATGGACGGTCCAGATCTATCACAACCCGATGGTTGCGATTCGTTGTCGACGATTCCCCATCAAGAGTCTGGGGAAGCCTTCTCTTGTGATTTCCCAGTGTCAAAACGCCGACCGACAGCCACGTGTCCCTCCGATGGATGGCTACGACCTTTAGCCACAATCAATAGTTGTGATCCTTTCAGGATGATCAATGGTTGAGATCAAATCCTAGATTTCTCCTTTTTGAGAATTTGGGAGAGTCTTCACTCCCATTTCCTCGGTGCCAAATCCCCGATGGATGTGGATCTTTGACACGTGTCCTATGGGATGGACGATCCCGATGCTTTTAAGACTTTGGAGAGTCCTCTCTCCCCTGCATGCACCAGGTTAAACCTCGTGTGCCTTTTCTGGATCCGATGGATATCGGTCCCCTGTGCTTGATTTGAGGGTTCAGATCTATTCTCCTGCGCACTCTTCTCCGGTTGTCTAGACATAGGCTCCAACGGTCTAGATTTTCCCCTGCGAATCGACGATTTGCCTTTCAGGTCTTTGGGGAAATCCTCACCTCTATTTCCCCGAACTGAACCAACGGTTCAGATCTGATTTTGATCACGATCTCTATCACTCCTGAGCTTTCATACGCTCTGAAACCTCCAAAGGGTTTCTCGACCTCTGCACTCCATGTAGGGTTCTTGCACACAACGGTGCAATCCTTCTTGAGATTGTCTAGGACTTAGGGAGTTCTGGGTTCGGTTTGCCTCACAGAGAGCCTGTGTCGATATGCACTACCTCTCCTGAGCTTAACAAACTTCATCCTCCAAGGGACTCTAAACAATTAGGAGGGTTGGAACGCGTACATGACACTATGTACGGGGTCGACGAACACACAATTCGTGACTCTGGCTTATGCCTCCATAGGACACAAGCATTTACGAGTGTAAAATCATCTCCTAACCATATAATTTCTTACTGGCCTAGTTATAAAATTGAGCATAAATAAGGGGGATAGAGTATATCCATTAAGAAATATGCACAATTCCTAAAACATACATAGTATAACCAATTCATACACAGTTACGACTAAATTACACAAGGTAGGAAATCGCTTATCTATTACAGGTTGCCGCCAACCAACTGACTGTGGGTGTTCGTCCTTCCACCTGACCTTAGGCTCAGAGGCATTCATTATTAGCACTCTGGCCACCCCCGTGCCAAGCCATGATATCACCAGGGAGTTCTCACAGTTCTCAGGAGTTATGTCTTTGTCGTAGCTTCTGCTTGGGTCCTTTTATTTGCAACTCAAGGCTTTCTCTTTCAGTTATGGCCTCAACGAGGTTTCTTAGATTCTCTTCCACATCAATCTCATAGCCTTCCGTTCGTGATTCCGCTGGAGCATCTCCCTTACGAGCTTACACTCTTATGTCCTGTGTCTCTTCTCCCTTGTGTATCCCCCTTATCCTGGAAGGTTTTTGCTGACCTATCCTGTTCCTTCTCTCAGAAGGAAGCTCAGGTCTGCAGGTCACTATGGTACTTTGGGCTGAAAACCCATGTTTCCATTCATGAGGGTGGTTGATTGTTAAACCACCAGTCCTTTCTTCATTAACTGATTTTCTTTCCTTGGGATTCGAAGGAGGTTTTTCATCCTTATCAAGGGAGATTTTGGGTTATTTGATATATTAACCCTCTTGTATAGTTTTCGCATTCTTCCTCTACTGATATCATGGCCAGTACTTTCAAGGATTCACCCCCACAGTCAGTTATTTGGCAACTCAGTCAATAATACATTTACATTGTCCTCATGCCTTAGCATGGTAATTCCTATTTTATGATTAATTACAAATTGGGGGAAACATGGTGTTACAGAAGGAGGCATTAGAGATTATCCCCCCTTAATGAAAACTTCCTGAACTCCTAACATAGATCGAATTTTAGAAAACTTCGCTTCTGTAAGAGACTTTGTGAAAATGTCTGCAACTTGATCTTTTTTAGGGAAAAAGAGCACTTCAATAACTTGATCATGAATGAGTTTTTTGATGAAGTGCATGTGTAGCTCGATGTGATTGCTACGCTGATGTTGAAATGGGTCTTTGGCGAGCTTGATGACACTCTAATTGTCGCACCAAAGGATGGTTGGATGTTGCTGCTGGAATCCAAAATCTAAAAGGATCTGTCGAAGCCACAAGGCTTCCTGACTTGCATTTACCGCTGCTCGATACTCTACTTCTACTGAAAAAAGTGCAATAGCCTGTTGTTTCTTACATGCCCAAGTGACAGGTCCTGAACCATGGGTGAAAACATAACATGTAGTAGACTTCCGATCACCAGGATCGCTGGCCCAATTTGAATTAGTGAAACCAACCAATAAAGGAGTCCCCCCTGAACTGTAATGTATCCCGAACTAAACTATACCACAAACATAGCGAAGTATCCTTTTAGCTTCTTTCCAATGGATTTCATGGGGTGTTTTCATATACCGGGAAACAAGACCAACAACAAAGGAAAGATCAGGATGGGTATGAGTCAAGTATAAGAGTCTACCAACTAACTGACAATACAGGGTGGCATCAAATTCGGGAGAAGTACATGTGGTAGTAAGCTTGATTCCAGACTGGAAGGGAGAAGGGGCTGGTTAACAATCATCCATGTGAAAGCAACGAAGAAGGTCACAAGCATATATAGATTGGGAAAGAAAAATTCCTTTATTGGTTTGCAAAAATTGGACGCCAAGGAAATAGTGCAAAAAGCCTAAGTTTGTGATTTCAAATTTCTTCTTAAGGATGGTTTTCACATGGTTTAAAAGTTTTGAGTCACTACCAGTAAGGATAAGGTCATCAACATAAAGGACAAGGATTATGACATGGCTTCCTACTTTCTTGGTATAGACATTAGGATTAGAATGGAATCTAGAGAATCTGGTGTCAATAAGAAAGTTGTCCATTTTGGCATACCAAGCTCAGGGAGCTTGCTTAAGACCATAAAGAGATTTCTTAAGGCGACAAACAAGGCTAGAGTCATTCTGGACATAGCCATGAGGTTGTTCCATGTAGATTTCTTCTTGCAAATCTCTGTTTAAGAAGGCAGATTTAACATCCATTTGATGGAACTCCCATTTATGTGAGGTAGAAAGGGCAAGACCACATAGGATGAAATTCATTTTGGCTATAGGGGAAAAGGTTTCATTATAGTCAATTCCTTCAACTTGGGAAAATCCTTTGGCAATTAACCGAGATTTGTGTCTTTCAACCCTTCCATTTGATGCATACTTAGTTCTGTAGACCCATTTACATTTGACAAGTTTTCTTCCTTTTGGAAGAGGTACAAGATCCCAAGTATCGTTGGCCATTAAAGACCGATACTCTTCATTCATTGTTGTATCCCAATCTGGATGACCTGAAGCTTCTGCAAATGTCTCTAGATCATGAGTCTCTGAAACTTGAGCCAAAAGTGAAGAGGCTCACTGGAACTGTGAACGTGTTCGACATTGATCTGAAGGATCACCGACAAGATCACCAACTACTTCTCATGTTGAATGGACCCATCTAGGAAGCGGTGGAGCTAGTGCTAGTTCAGGTTCAAAGGACTCATCTGGAGGAAGGTGAGCATGTAGAGGTGGATTTTCATCCTCAATGTCATCATCTGAAGAAGAAACTAGAATAGGAACATAAGAAGGCACAAACACCGAAGATGGATCGTAGACCGAAGAAGGAACAATCGCCGAATTAGGATCACAGGCCAAGATATTTCATCAAATTTAAAATCTCTTCTAATAATAATTTGATTATAATGTGGTTGAAGAAGTCTATAATCTTTGACATCTTTAGAATAACCAACAAATATACACTTCTCACTTTTAGGCTGCAATGCTTTCCTTTTCTCATCAAGAATGTGAGCCCATGCTATACTGCCAAATATATGGAAGTGACTTACATCTGGT
>JZKD02S0599859.1:0-15984 GCA_000966675.3 Picea glauca | reverse complement strand
ATTCTTCTCTTATTGCTGGTCATTTTGGTGTAGGCAAGACAGTGGCTAATTTGCAAAGATATTGCTACTGGCCTAAAATGAATGAAAGTGTTTCGCGATATGTTCAAGGATGTTCATTATGTGCTATAAGTAAACCTAGCAATCAAAAGTTGGGTTTGTATACTCCACTTCCAGTTCCTTCTCGACCTTGGGAAAGTATTTCCATGGATTTTATAGGTGGTTTACCTATGTCAAGACGTGGTCATGATTATCTTTATGTTGTGGTTGATCGATTTAGAAAAATGTGTATTTTGATGCCTTGTACTAAGCAAGTAACAGTAGAACAAATGGCACAGTTGTTCTTTCAAAATGTTTGGGTGCATTTTGGACACTTCGCCACTCGACATTATCTTTTTCGAAAATACCAGCTTCTAAACCTCGACTCACGAAGTCACGAGGTAATCATAACATGATTAATTAGTCACTTAATTCAAGTTTATCTTCCTCCTAATTAAGTCTTGACTCGCAATCTCGCGGTTTCGCAACTCGGTGTATAAATCTCACTGAAACTTGTCTTCGAAATCCTGAATCGTGATACGGCGAGTGAAAAAGTTATAAACTTAACTATGCCTCCAAATCTCAGTTACCTTTAATTAAACCAAATCGGTCCTCGCGGTCTCGGGAGTTAGGAACTCAAAATGTTAAAAGAAATTCCACGATATAACCAATGGCGAAGAAATTGATTAGCATTGGTGGGATTAGATTAATTAAACTAAAGCAAGATATATCTCGTGCCTCGAGGCTTGCACGTTTCCCAAGGTAGCCATTTCTCTCCATACTTCGACTGACTGTCAAGCCGCCAAAAATTTATGACATTTATGGAGAAATAGGGTAAATCTACGCATATAAGATTGGATTTTACGCAATAAATTTGTTTCTAATTACGATTTGACATGCTTATTTTGAAAAGTACTGAGTTTTCAAATATATATAAGAGTTTCATTTCATTATAACGAATGCATTTTCATAAGCACACAGATCATCAATTTCGAGTAAGTAAACTAATTTCTGCATGTATACGCAGTTCTATCGCAGAAGAGCGAAAACGCAAGCTTTGGCTATGGCTCCGCGGAAAGAAGCAAAGGCAAATGTCGAGGTCGCAGGACAAGGCTCAGACAATGTCTCCGACACTTCACCCCGAAGTGTCGACTCGGTCCCCAACTGGTCATTTGGTTCAGGCATTTTGCAATCGGAATTGGTGGATTATTCAGATGACTCAGATGACAATGAAAAGGATGATCTAAACACCAAATACATGATAGTTTTCCAATCCAAAATGAACAGAGTAGCAGCCAGAACATGGTTTCTCCCATATTATGACATGATCCGATGGGCACTAGATCACGTCGACATACCCACCAGGACTATCATGAACGGGCAGCGAGTCACTATCTAGACTTTTAGGCCCGAGCATCTACAAACTATGTATAAGCTACCCGCGACGTCTGAATATATATATGGCGCTGATTTCTTAGAGGAATTCAAGGATAAGGAGTGCATCCAGTATGAAAAAACCATGCCTGGTTTGATAAAGGATTGGGTTTCGCGCACCGTGAAATTCAGAGAAAATGACCAGGGCGTTTATTCAATCCCTTCGTTGGAGCCACAGTATAAATATGTGGCCATGATGACATGTCAGCTATTTGGGAGAGAGGACACATAGCATTTTTTCATTGCGTGGGTGCCTCTTATGTTTCGGGTCGCAGAAGGGTGCTCTTTTAATTGGGCAAAGATACTCTCGGATAGTTTGGCCAACCGGGTCATAGAGTATTGGGAACAGAAGGAAAGTGGGAGACCGTCCTCATTATTCATGTCCGCATATATTATGGACGTGATATGTTCCATGACACCATTTCCATTGATGAGTTGGGCTTGGAATTCGGCCGAAGACAGACCCATACATGTATATCATGAAAAGCTATGGGAAAATAAAGCAAAAAATTTTGCATATGAAATTTTTAACTGGGTGATGGTGCCCCTGCATATCGCCATTTTTGGTCATCCACCACCTCGTATCGCGGACAACATTGCAGCAAATCTGAGTGGCATAGCGGACTGGTACGTGGAGGCAGAGTTCTCGTACTTCAGAGTGTTCGAGGCTGTTGTTCCCCCGCTTGCGCTACCATTGTTCATTCCCGACAAGCTGGCTTGTCTCGAGGTCGCCCGACAGACAGTAATTGGTGGGGTGAATGAAGAACTCAAAGGATACTCAAATAAGGTGTGTTCGTATTTTCCCATTCGGATGAATTCTTATTCTTTATTGGATTTCGGGCATGCAAAAGCCGAGGCCACAGACCTGGAAGACCTGAATTTGGTCTCCATCGAGTATAAGAAGCATGATCCACAGAAGGTTGTGAGAAACCATTTAGCTAATTGTGGGCTAAAGATGTTTGAGCATGAGATTTCACCCTCGGATGACATTTTCTGAGGGGCGAGGTCTTATGAGGAAGTTCTAGCTCAGATCCGATCCTTAGCACCCGAAGACACAGCCTCTGTATTGAAATTCTAGGAACATAGACAAAGTTTTCTTCCCGCTGTGTTGCGAGGAGGGAGTCTGGGTATTTCTGAGACAGAACCATAGGATATTGAAGGTCTCAAAGATGCAGCTCCTGACTCGGGAAAATGCCAGGATGAGGGGAAACAAACAAAGAAGCCCGAAGCAGAGGCACAGACTCCAGACCTGCCAAAGAAACAGAATCTGGAAAACAAGACAAAGACCCCTGAACTGCCAAAGAAGCAGAACACGGTCGACACCCTAGGAAAATAAGCAAAACAAATCAGGGAACCCATCACTTTTGTCACCCCATTGCAGTCGATGTAAGGAAATATCGAAGAGGGATGGATATTCAATGAGGAATTGAGGCCCATAAGAGTAGAGGAACTTCCTCCGAACGAGTTTTTCTTTGATAAAAAGAGAAAAGTGGTAATAAAGAGTGAATTCTACCAGGAGGGAGAGTCGACTGCTAAGAAATACAAAGTTATGACCGACGGAAAGAATAAAAATAACGAGCTATTCGCCACTGAGATCGCAGGGACGCTAGGAGCGTATGCATTGACGAATCAATTTTCGGTCGGACTTTTAAAGAACCAACTCAAAAGGAAAAATCGCTTGATCAAGACTCTCGAGGCTAGATTGGCCTCATCCATGGAAAATGCTAAAGGCCAGGTGAGCATGGAGATAGAGCTGGCCCGACTGGCTGATAAAAATGAAATAGAGGTGCTCAAAACCAAGCTCGAGTAGGAACATCTAGTGATCCGAGATGGTCGTATACAGGCGGGCCAACAGAGGGCTATGATTGAAGAGCTACAGGCTCAAGTAGAGATCGTCGAAACCAGGATGATCAATGTCGAGAGGTTCAAATCTCAGGCAATTGGAATTCGGAGCAGAATCTCTTCGGCTTAGCAGAGTTTGCTCGCCAGGATAGGAGAGATCTGGGAAAATTGTATGTTGATAAACCAGGTTTATGAGAACTTGACTGCTAGAGAAAGGGATGCAGAAGAAACTCGGGTCACCTTCCAGGAGGCGGTGATAGCCAAAAATAATAGAGTCTCGGCAGGTTCTCCCAGGCTTGCCATCCCAGAACAAACCAGAGGTAATATTCTGTTGAAGGATTGGGAGCACAACATTGCCCTGGGCAAGGAGCAAGCCCAAAAGGTAACCAATTCTTTAGAAGAAGCATTTAATTCCATAGACAGTGAGTTGTTGGGTATGGACAGTGGAGGCAATGCAAAAGCATTAATGCAAATGAATGTGGAACATATCTCACTTGATCTGAAAGAGAAGGATGAGAGAGATTCGGTCGATATCTCTCAGATAGATATGGTGGACATGGCCCAAGTTGATAAGCACATGATCAAACCTAGCGTGCAAATAAGTGCCCTCGACATCATCGGTGCACAAATGGAAGACAAGCTACAACAGTTAGCCCAATAATGTTACTTCGTCGAGGCCAACTATCAATCAGAGCCTTCACGACTCGTATCTCAGCTTGTGGAAAGATGTATCGCCTGCATCGAGTCCACGTGAAGACGAGCACTTGGCACTAAGTGAAGACAGAGTAGGGGAAATGGAGCGATTGCTCTCTCCTCTGTCATAACTGAAATTTTGCGACTATTGAGATTCTACGTGCTTTGTAAAAATTATATAAATATACCCCAGAGAGAAATAAAGAAGGCTGGACCCTTTTTGAGATTTTGTAAGAGAGTTTTTACATTGAGATTTAATACAAGGAGATCCGAGATTCTCAATTCCGTCACTACTGTATTACAAGTTTGCTTTCTTGTTCCTCATTTTCAATTTCAATTCATATTCATAATTGATGTGCTTCTTTATACTTTAGTACGACCATTAATACAACGAATAAATTTGGGTTTTCTGTAATTGTTTATTGTCTTTCCTCTGCACCAGCTATCAGCGGTGTAAGACCAATCTGCAGTTTCGGAATTCTACATGTATTTTTTGTTACATTGGTTATTTTCTTACATATTTTCTTCTCCCGTTTACTTCATGAGATTTTCCCCTGGTAGGAACCTGACACTGTAAATGGCTCAATGTTTTTCTCCCATCTCGCCCCTTTTATTAAAATATAATACAGTTATAGGAACGAGCCTTAGATTCGCATCCGCATTCTAATTCTGCAACTATAAGTTCTCTTTTACAAGACTAAACTGAGAGAGCACTTAGCCTCTCTTAAAGTTTTTCCTACTTGCACTATTCCCCCATGATATTTCCTGTACCAACTCAACCTAACGTTGAACCCGGGTTATTGAACCAAACACACATCGCCTTAAACCTCTTCAACACTATCCTTAAAATAGCAACTAACCAAGTTGAACTTGAACAATCATGGGTAGCCATTGAATGATACATAACTATTCAGGAATAGTTCAAAGCCAGACAACCCCAACGAAGAAATCTCCCTTAGTTTCTTTCTCCGAAGGTTGACGCTCTCCCTTCTCCAAATCCTAACCACTTTTGGATGCCTTGACACTGTAATTTTGAGCCTTAAGTACAGACTCAGGAACAACACCAGACAAGGGTTTTTGGACGCTTTGAAGCCATTGGAGCAGTCAGTTTGTCAGTTTGATCATTGTAAGACATGTTTTTGAGCACTTTTGAGCAATTAATAATAATGATCCATTGGAAGCTGGACCAGGAGATGTAGCCCAAGAGAGGGGTGAACTCCTTTATCAATTGTTGTGTTTATGCGCTTATGTTCATTGATTATGCTGTTGTCTATGTGTATTTTGCATGAGTAATTCCTTAATCTATGTGTTGCAAACTGATCCTTTTGCCTTAAACACATAACATTACATTGCAAATAGTTTCAAGTATTTCAAGTATTATTCATTTTTTTAGATCAGCTTGGTAGGCATATTGGGCCATGTGGGGTCATGTAAAATAGGATCATTCATTAGTTTAGTCAAATCAGGAATGTTGAGAGATACCAAGTATGGCATGGGGGGAGTTTGTGGAGGATTAGTTCCAWCCATGGTGTGAGAAGGTAGTGGACCTGATCATTGAGAGGGATTTGGTGGGGTTGTACTTCTCCCTTGAGAAKAAATTYCCCCCCCGCTTCCATGTGAAGGTGAGTTAATGGATGGATGTCCTTGGTAATTGGACCCAAGGAAATTTGATCCAAAAATAGTAGTGCTCACAAGGGTGTGAGATGGTTGAGTCGGTGAGTCATCTAGACTAGGAACTCCTCCTAGAATAGGAGGGATATTTTGCAAGCGTCTAGAACGACGAGGATTCTATGGGTCCCCTATGATGTCCTAATATCAAAGTGAATGTGTGAAAATGGTGATGAGAGAAATAAATGAACAAGAAACTTGTACAATTTTCACCTTCACAAGACAATATCTTTCACAACTAAGGAAATAAAACTAGAATGCCTAAGAAAATTTTAGAACCATAAATAATCAACCAATGACCAAGATTATGCCACCAATGGATAACTATATTAGTTCACAAAACACCATAGAGAAAATGAGGACTTATGAGTCCCCTCTTCCTCCTTAGGAGGGATCTTGAGTTCCCTAATGGAGATATCTTCTTACAATGGAAGAAAAATGGAAAATGATGAAGAAAATTGTTGGCACAGGGGTAGACGCAGGGTTCAATGCTACAACAATGCACCAACAAAACCCTAACTACTGGCCCTTTTGGAAACACTTGAGAAGTAGATGAAGTCTCACCCGAGGTAGAGGCAGAGGTGGTTGTAGGACTTAGGTGTTTGCAACCTTAGCTGGGACATAGATCTGTGATTACAATACTTAATAGAGCATTTAGCACCGTTAGTTCATCATTATTTACCCAATATCTACTTCGTAGATAAAAAAGAGCATCACAACATTCACCCAGATCTAAAGTATTTAAGCACTTAGCATAAATAAATGGATCAGATCTGGTAGATTCAAGAACTAAGAACATTCACCTATATCAGATCTAGCATCTAGATTCATCATAAGCACAAAGAATAAACATATATATCTATATATTTATATCAAGCACTTAGCAAATAACACATGAATATATCATAACATCGCACAGAGTAGGATAACACAGTATTTACGTGGTTCACAGTATTTACAGGGTTATGTCCACCAACTCTTCTTCTTTATTAGCTTCAATCAGTCATATACATGCACAGAGCCACAAAAACCCTACTCCACATAGGACAGGAGATCTGCGCGCACCTCCCCATATCCTTCTTCCCCAAGCTAGGTTTAGCACAAATCCTTTCACAGTCTATTACAACCACTTGCACTTAGCTCTACAAGTTTCTCACAATATGCATAGAGCATTTACAAACCATACTTTCACTTATCTCTTAGCTTATCTGCCTCTTTACTTATGTCACCTAGATACTTATTTATACTTTACAAAATAGGCCTAAACATGGGTAAACCCATGGGAAGAAATCCCATTCCCGTTAAATATTCCCAAATCCCAAAAGGGACCCAAAAAGGGGTCAAGATCCTGTGATCTTTGCTTTGTCTTGCACTCCATCTTCGACAGGCTATCAAAGTCCCAAAATAGGTCAAAATTGACCAAGGATCTCCCAAAACTTGGTCAAGGGCCAACAGGCCCCCAATACTCACCTGTGATGCATCCCGAGTCACTCTGGTTGGACTAGTTATTCCTCAAACGACTAGAGCTGCTTCGACTTGCTATTGTGCTATGACCTCCTATTCAACAAACTCTTGGATGACTACATTGTTGATAGGTCCTTCTAGACATTGTTCAGCTGTAGTGACAACTTGATCTAGCTCTTCTCATTGGCCTTCTACCTATGTAAGCAATTGATAGGCCTTGTCTTGTATGAGTTGGAGCCTCTGAGTTACTTCCATAATTCTACTCTGGATAGTATGGATTTGTTGTTGTGCAGTGAGTTTCTCTTGGGAGTGGTTCATTCTTTCAACAAATGATAGGGACTTCAACTACGCCTGTATCTTTTCAGCTTGATACTTCACCTCTTGGAGTTGCGACTCCAATGCCTTCAGTTCTAGGTTCTCCATTATTTGTTCATAGGTATGGGCACTACGATCAATGAGTTTCTTATATTCTAGGGTAAGAGCCTTTATCCTTTCAACTGTGCTCTGGGTGATTTCTTCCCTTTGGTCTCTTACATCTTGTGAGGTCTTAGGTACAATGCATAGCTCTAGATCTTCTATGTGTTGTTGTAGCTGTTGGATGGCTTCTGCGAGCTGGTTCACCTACTGTGCAACTTGGTCTTCTACCTTGATTTCTAAGACTGTCACAGAGCGAAGTGCTCTATTGATAGCTTCTTTTACTTCAAGTTTCTCTGTGAGAAACTATTACTTTTCTTGCTGTAGCTGTGTTTTTTCTTCTTCAAACTTCACTTGGAGAGCAATCTTTTCATGTTCTGCAACACTATGTTGCTCTACGACTACTCCTTGTTCTTGTGTCACATCCTGGGTGGCTTGCACTATTTCTTCCTGTGCTCGTCGAAGGTGAGATTCGACTGTATCAGCTAAATGGTGGAGTTGAGCTAGCTAATCTCCCAATTTGGGCTCTCCCAGCGTAGTGGAGACTACACGTCTAGATTGTAGGGCCTGTTGTACCCCTCAGAGTTTAGTCTCAATTCGATCATACATCTCCTCTTGATTTTCTTATTTTTTCTCTGTTATTTCCAGCGAAGCATCTTGCATGGCTGCTATGAGTAAGTCGAAGTCATTGGAAGTAAGGATTGTCTGCATATTGGTCATGGTGGCCTTCAATTTCTTCAGGGAGGAAGGTTTCAGAGGTGAACCTTTCCTCTTCTTCAGGGGATAAACCTTGTCTCCTTTCTTATGTTCGACTTATTTTTCGTCTAACTCTTCACCATCACCTCCTTTCTCTGGTGATATGGAAGCAGTCTTCACAGATGCGATGTCTTATTATTGGACCTCTTCGGTCTTCTTTGTTATGCTTGGTCCGGGTGTATCCAACGTTGTTTCTGGGTTGTTGAGGTTAGATATCTCCGTAGGGTTTTATAGAATAAGGAGGTTCGTTGACCAGTCCTTTGTGATCTCCTCCAAGTCCTCCTCTATCAGCTTATAGTAGGACTGAAGTTGTTGCTTGTGTTCATCGACACACGCTGTGATGTAAATAAAATGTCGATCTACACTGAACTTCATCAAAGTCCTGAACCGGTGTAGAGTGTTCGGAGTAATGCGAGGTTCGGACTGTATGGCTATCTTTGGTTGATTATAGTAGGTATGAAAAATAGCATTTGACTGCAACTGTTTATTCATGTCACTTGAGTACCACATTGTACTGAACTTCATGGCTCGTAGTTCAAAAGGCTCAATGTTCGGGAAGGTCGTACCTTATGAAATTTCCCAGAAAATAAAATCTATAAGGATCAAGAGCCAACTGAAATGAAATTCATATCCTTGGTTTTGTGCTTCTCTATAGTCGAGTTCAAACTGGTTCACCAAGTACTTTTCCCAGTTCATCTGAAGGCCTTTCGCACACTTCCCTATGAGGTCGACTACAAAACCAGTGACTTGGGTGGGTTGGTTCTTTTGTACTAACTTCCCTGCAATCAACTAACAGGCGAGGCACACTGTACCACTCTAGATAGAAGCTACCCTATAGCCTCACGTTCCCTTCTCGACATCGCCATAAGTGTCCTTGATATTCCTTATAGGGTGCAATCCATGGCTTTTCCAAGGTAAAAATCTTGTGAATCAGGTCCTTTCATACTCAACCCCGTGATCTGATTGACCAACGTCAGATCAACTGTTATATTGTGGTCTAGCCAAAAATAGCCACCATGGTAACAAGACAACAATAGCTTGATGCATGCATTCACCTTCTAGTGTCTACCGAAGTGGGGAATCCTCATGACATTCAACAGGGTGGACTGCGCGAGGTTTATAGTCCACGACTGGGGGATTATGTTCTAATTATTCCTCTTAGTTCTGGTCAGGTACTTATGTGGGGTGAGAATGTTATAGATTTTGCGATCTCCAACGTTGAAGTTGCTAAAATTCAATGCTGCAATCTTGTCTTGGTCTGCTTCAATTGCACGTATCCCCTTTGGGAGGTACATCGTAACCAAGGTGTATTCAAAATATATGGGCACATTGTCTTGATTTACAACACCACTCAGGGGTGGAATATAGGTGGGTAATATGGTTGGGATACATTTTGCATTCTCTAGATCATCCCTGTGCTTGGTTCTCTTTTGATCAGATGGTTGGTATGGTTCAGCTCCAAGAGCAGTGGACGGAGAGGCTGGCAGTCCTCTTGTCGACGATGCTTGTACACATGTAGACATCGACATGAATCTCTCATTCATGAGGTCTATTAGGACTTCTTCAAAAACTTTCTCTACAATGCTCAACTCGTCCGACATTCACACTTGGGGTTAACCATATCGGGTTCAGGGAGTAACTTATACATAGTAATGGGATAGAGAGCAAGAGCACGATGATCACTATGAAAAATCAACTTAGTCTGTGGGATCAAACTCTCAGTTGGAAAAATTGTTCTCGGTGCATGGCGCGATGGGATAAACAGGTAACTCGCCAATGGGTTTCTTGCAACGAGCATGAAGACTTCATTAACTATGTTCTTTCCATTATGGCATGGTCCCAACGGTCGGATGGCAAGTTGTATGTCCATAAATTTCTTTTAACCCATTCGGAGCAGTGGTATAATGGTTATAATGTCCCCAATGGTTATATTGATTTGCCATGGAGAAGTTCCATGTGTCACTGTTTTGATATCCTGACGAAGCTCCAATTTTGCAAATTTTCCTTCTATGAGGTTCCCTCTAGACCCTTCTACAACTTGTCAATATTGGCTCTCTTCTTACTTAGCTTTCTAGCCTTCTTCCCAGTGAGCTTCATCTCTGTATGCCTTTTTTCCATTATGATTCTTATCTTCTTTTGACATAGTTACTTTGTGTTGTTGAGATTCTTTCCTAAGATTTGAGGGTGATCCTTCCTCTTTATCTAGAATAGGTACTTCAATATTCTGTGGGTCTTCTAATGTGCATGCAACTTTGACATCCAGGTCTCTGGTGTAAAATAGCTTCGATATTTTCTTTTGTTCTTCAATCAAGTGTGCGATCCTTCTAGTCATGAATTCTATTAACTCTTTCTTCTTCTACTCTAAAACTTCTTCTTCTTCTTTCCTTTTGGCCTGATCTCTTTCAATCCAAGTTTTTCCTAGTAGCATGGTAAATGGGGCACTATTATCAATAAATTTAATAATCTCAAAATCTTCCTTTGTCGAAGTTCCATTGGCATTCATAGGTATCCAAGAAAGCTTTTCACATAGGATTATCAACTTTCCTTTGAATAGTCCTATTCCTCCTAATGAAGGAATCATAGCAGGCCTCCCTATAGCTTCCCAAGTTCTCACTGTCATAATATTCACCTATGTTTCCTCATCTAGAACACAATCAATGTCAAAGTCCCCTATTCTTGCTTCAAGGCATTGTCTTTCTTTGAATATCTCTGATAATATGACATGTTGATGGTCATTCATGGTTTCTTTCATATGAAGAAATACTTTCCCTGATTCTTTTTGGGATTCTATCATAATCTTAGTTTCTGGATCTGCCTTAGGGTTTTCTTGTCTCATTTTCATTCCTTCAATATTTACAATCATTCTAGGACAATCTAATACTTCATGGTCCATATCTTTGCAACAAAGACAACTAGGTCTTCTCCCAGGGCATTCCTTATCAAGATGTCCTAGTTTTCTGCAACTGTAACATAGGGTCAATCCTCTATTTCATTTAAATGATCCCCGACCTTTCCTGCACTGTGCGCTAGGAACATGGTAGCTAACCTATAAACATTTCTTTCTAGGGTCCTGCATACACTTATTAGTCCAAACATTCTTTCTATGCATAAGTATAACATATTTTTCACTATTCTTATCAGATCTACTCATATCAAATTTCTTTCATCTATTAATACCCTAGTTTTCAAGCTAGAAAAAAATCTATCAAACATACCTAGATTCATACTGTTGAAACAAAAATTCCCACTTATCTTACTTCTATAGAGCACAAAGCTTTCAAATCTAGAACTTTTCAATATTCTTACCTTTGTTAGAGCACAGAGCTTTTAGATCTTACCTCTTTTAATAAAAAAGTCTCACTTTTTCCTTTCTCAGAGAACAAAGCTTTCATATCTTACCTCTTTTCTTCAGATTAGTCTTCTTTTCCTTAGCACGGAGCTTGTCAAACTAAGTAGAGTACTGCGCACTAGAGAAAAAGATCTATGCACATATATTTCAGAATGTCAAGTCGGATCTTTTCACAAAGATTCTTCTTCCTCAGTTCCCAACAATCATTGTTTCGGGTCCCAGCAATGGAACCATTTGTTGGCATAGGGGAATACCTAGGGTTCAACACTATAACAATGCACCAAAAAAACCCTAAATACGATCCCTTTTGGCAACACCTGCAAAGAAGATGAAATCTCACCCAAGGTAGAGGCAGGGGTGGTTGCAGGACTCAGGTGTCTGCAACCTTAGCTGGGACAGAGATTTGTGATTACAATACTTAATAGAGAACTTAGCACCGTTATTTCATCATTATTTACCCAATATCTACTTCGCAAATAAAAAAGAGCATCACAACATTCATCCATATCTAAAGTATTTAAGCACTTAGCATAAATAAATGAATCAGATCTAGCAGATTCAAGCACTAAGCACATTCACCTATATCAGATCTAGCATCCAGATTCATCATAAGCACAAAGCATAAACAAATCTATCTATCTATATATATATATCAAGCACTTAGCAAATAACACATGAATATATCAAAACATCACACAAAGAAGGATAACATAGTATTTATGTGGTTCACTCCCACCCTGGGGATACGTCCAAAAAATCATATTCTTTATTAGCTCCAATCATTCATCTACGTGCACAAAGCCACAAAAACCCTACTTCGAATAGGACAGGAGATTTGTGCGCACCTCACCAGATCCTCCTTCCTCGAGATAGGTCTAGCACAAAGCCTTTCATAGTATGTTACAACCACTTGCACTTAGCTCTACAAGTTTCTCACAATATGCATAGAGCATTTACAAACCATACTTGCACTTAGCACTTAGCTTATCGGCCTCTTTACTTATGTCACCTAGCTACTTATTTATACTTTACAAAATAGGCCTAAACATGGGTAAACCCATCATCCAACATCCCATTCCTATTACATATTCCCAAATCCCAAAAAGGGCCCAAAAAGGGGCCGAGATCCCACGATCTCTGCTTCGTCTTGCGCTCCGTCTTCGATAGGTTGTGAAAGTCCCAAAATAGGTCAAAATTAACCAAGGATCTCCCAAAAATTGGTCAAGGGCCAACAAAAATCAATGCTTATTCCTTCAATAGGTGAGTGGAATGGCCTATTGCAATGATGCTTGAATACTCCTAGGAGAAAAGAGGATTCTCAAAGGAGAATTGAGGCAACATAACAATACTATGAAGATCTTGGTTTCTTAGTGCACCCATGGCCTCCATTTATATAATTTATTCAAGGAAATATTCAACTGGTTCTTAGTGTGAACAAGGGGCCCTTTAGGGCACCCTTGGTCCTTAACTAGCCCCCCATTCAGATTTTGCTCAGATCTGAAGGTCAAATCAAGTTGGGAGCTGGTCCATAAGTGGTTGGGGGATGACAAGAACCATAAATGTGTCATTCATAGGATTGCGTGGATTTTACCGTACACAATCGTGCATATGGTGCATTGTGCATTCTATGGGCTTCTTTGGCCTGTGCACTGTGCACACCATTCCTTTAGTGAGTTTGTGCATGTCAATCTTTTTCCCAATTGTATATTTTTTTCCTTTTGAAATGCATTTTGGTGCTGCAGGTGAACTAATAGTTGTTGGCATTATTGTATTTCTGTAACCATTTGTGTGCAATGTCGCGGACAAAATTTCAGTGATAACAGTCTTTGTCGAACTCATTTCGGAAATGTCAGTTGAATCTAGTGATATTATGCCTGAAGAATTGCCTATTAATGGAAATATTTTTCTAATTTCATATTTGGACCCCAGGTATGGAGATATACTTGTGTAGTGTATCTCTAGACTTTGAAGTTCCCCTCTTCTACTTCTCACGATGAGCGTTGATGAATTCAACATCAGGCGCGCAACTATATTATACTCGATGACACTTTGTATCGTCGAGGCGTAGATTGCATTCTATGACGATGTCTTACGCATGAAGAATCAGAGCTCATTTTGAATCGCTGTCACACTGGAGCATGCAGTGGTCATTTGTTTGGGTTAGAAACAACCCAAAATATTCTACGTGCAAGCTACTTTTGGCCCTCGCTAATCAAGGATTGTGTGGAGGCAATAAAGAAGTTCCACCCATGTCAGATCTTCTGTCGGAAGATGCGGGCACACCCTGCTCCTATGTTTCCATTCATTGTTGTTGGTCCTTTCACCAAGTGTGGGGTTGAATTTACTACATGTCACCTGACTTAAGGCAAGGGGCATCGTTACATCATCGTAGCAGTAGAATACTTGAGGACATGGGTTGAATCCATGCCAACGTTCAACAATGATGGTGAAACCGTGACTCTTTTCATCTTTAATTAGATAGTATAAAGGTTCAGTATCTCGAAGGATATTGTCACTAACCATGGCAGTCACTTCCAGAACAAAATGATGATTGAATTAATGTCAAATATTGGGTTCAAATAGGACCATTCATCACCTACTAGCCACAAGAGAATGGTCAGGTTGAATATATGAATAAGTCTCTCAAGATTATTCTTCAGCGGATAGTCAATTCTGCCAAGTTGAATTGGCATTTGATATTGTATTAAGTGTTGTGGGCCTATTTCACGTCTGTGAAGATCGCCACCGGTTTTTCATCTTTTCAACTTGTATACGGGATGGAAGTTGTTTTACCTATTGAATGTCAAATTCCATATTTAAAGTTGGAAGTGGAATTACTATCGAACAATTCACTTCTTGAGGAATTCCTTCTATATCTCGAGCAACTCGATGAGAAACATCATGATGTATCCTTAGCCAATGAGGCTCATAAGCAACGAGTCAAGTGTCAGTATGATTGGTCTGCTTGTCGTCGGATTTTCTCCGAAGGCGATCTTGTCCTAGTCTATGATCAAGAAAAATATTCCCTTGGGGTAGGAAATTTCAAACCCATGTGGTTCAAACCGTTCATTGTGAAAGAGGTCTTAGAGAAGGGTGCTTACTGTCTAGTTGATTTTGAGGGAAATGCTTTGGTGGAGCCTAGAAATGGGTTCTAACTTAAGAAGTAATACTATTAGGTTGGTCACCTAGGTGGCTTCTTGTATATATGTATAGTCTCTTATACATTTTTTTGTCTTTTTGTCTTGTGTACATGTAGTTATTTATGTCTTGTTTTTCACTATGGCAGATGTCAAGTGAATCGGAGGTTTATTTTGGGTTCGTAGACAATGATAGCTAATACACTCAGAGGCTTGCTTCCACAACTTGGGTGATTTTCACACCTAGAGGCCAATTGATATCTTCCGGAGGTATGTTTCTAGGAGACGCTCCAAATAATGTTGTCGAGTACATCATAGTGATAGAATTTTTTTGTGATGCTTTGTCACATGGAACTTTGTGCCTTCGAGTTTACCTAGATTCTTGGTTTTGTCCCAATTAAATGGGATTTAGCGCATTTATGATCCCACTATGCACTGATGATTCCTTAGGGTACGTCTCTTAGAACAATATTTTTATTGCATTACATATATCCATGTTCCTAGGATATTTAATCATTTAACATATACTCTGGCTAATCAAGTTTTAGATTGGCATGTTGCTCACATATAAAAATAAAATTGCATACATACACATGTAAATACAGTTGTAAAAAATGTTATCCATAAAACAAGAAATATGTATGTGTGTGTGTGTGTGTGTGTGTGTGTGTGTGTGTGTGTCCAAAAATAGTGTTATGAGTACAAAAGTGGGCATGAAATCCTCAAAAGTCATCGTTTCACATCGTTGGGATTACGCCCTCAAAAACTATATATAGTACAAAAAGTGTCCTCTGCACATGACTGGTTTGACATTGTCTAAGGATGAGGCATATTGGCCCTGCTATAATGAAAAAAAATGTTCACAAGATGTCATAACAACTGGACCCAAGTCTAAGGAACCTGCAATACATGTGGATTCATACCCGGGGGTAGATCCTCGATCTTGGACATTGGAACGACACAAGTGAGCACAGTGAGGTTTTTCTCCACTTGTCATAAGACTCTGTCAGCCTCTCCAACTGGGGGTCCTCCTGCAACTGTTGGTCCTCCTGTCACCGTTGGTCCTGCCTCTGGTCAAGGACGACTTCGATTCCTATCAAATTATGCCAATCAGACAAGCCCCACATCTGTACATAACAGATTCACAAGTCAGTACTCTACACACACACAAAAAAGGACATATTTGAAAAT
>JZKD02S0599848.1:0-10862 GCA_000966675.3 Picea glauca | reverse complement strand
AGATGTGATGGCTATTCGCATTCACAAGAATATGATTACAATGAGGCTATGAAGGCATTTTTACAATAAACATGAATGCCAAAAACCATAGACATCCAAAAACGTAACCCTAGGATATGAAGCGCCAAAAGTCATGTGGGCCCCGTTTGGGTAAGTTAGTACATCAACTTCTCAGGGTCGTAACTTTTGCATACGATCTCCGTTTTAGGCGCATGATAGCCCATTGGAAAGGTATCATCGAGGAGATTCATTGTAGGCATAATATAAAAGGATCTTGCATATTCCAAACATGTTTTCCCAAAAAACATCGTTTAGGGCCTCCAAACAGCTCCGGAAGTGCAAACTACTAAAAAGAGTAAATTACCAAAATTGCTAGAAAACTATTTTGAGCCAGTTGGAAAAGGTGGGTGGCCACGGATAGCCACCTGGATCAGATCTAATCTCTTGTATAGACAGGTATTTCAGGTCTTCTTGTGTTCTTTCAACTTCAACATCCAGATTTCTAGTCCTCAGTAGCTTCGACTGGTTTTCTTGTTCTTCCAGTAAGTGTGCTATTCCGTTGGCCATGAAGTCTCTTAGTTCTTGATTTTTATGCTATAGAGATTCCTCTTCTTGTTTTCTTCAGATCTGATCTTTCTCAATCCATGTTTTTCCTAGTAACATAGTAAATGGGGCGTTGCTCTCAATAAATTTAACAACATCAAATTCTTCTTCTATCGAAGTGCTATGAGCACTCATAGATGTCTGGGTAAGTCTTCCACATAGGGTTATAAACTTTCCTCTAAATAATCCTATTCCTCCAAATGAAGGAATCATAGCAGGATTTCCTAAAAATTCCCATGTTCTTTCTGTCATAATATTCACCTATGTTTCCTCATCTAGATCACAATCTATGTCGAAGTATCCTATTCTTGTTTCTATGCACTCTTTCTCTTTGAACATCTCTGATAAGTTGATATCTCTGTGGTCATTTAGGGTTTCTTTCATTTGTAGTAATACAATCTCTGATTCTTTCTGGGTTTCTGCCATGGTCTCAGTTTCTTGGCCTTTCTTAGGGTTTTCTTGTCTCATATTCGTTCTTTCAGCCTTAGCAATAATTCTAGGGAAATCCAGAATGTCATGGTCCATGGCTTTACAACAAAGACAACTAGGTCTTCTATTAGGGAAATCCTTAGCAAGATGGCCTGGCATTCTGTAGCTATAACAAAGGGTTAATCCTCTCTTCCTCTTAAATGATCTGAAACCTTTCTTGTACTGCACACTAGGATTGTTGTAGCTAACATGCATAAAATTATTCCTAGGATCTTGCATCCATTTGTTAGTCCAAACATTCTTTCTATGCATAGGAATAAGATATGTTTCATTATTTCTATAAGATCTACTCATATCAAACCTTCTTTCTTCTAACTGTGCCCTAGTTTTCAGACTAGGATTTTTTTTATCAAACATACCTAGATCCATACTTTCAAAACAAACATTTCCACTTATCTTACCTTTATCAAAGCACAAAGCTTTCAGATCTTACCTCTTTAATCAAAATTTTTCACTGATCTTACCTCTACCAAAGCACAAAGCTTTCAGATCTTACCTCTTTTCTTCAGATCTGCCTCCTTTCTTAGCACATAACTTCATAAATTAAGTATAATACTACACACTAAAGCAACAGATCTATGCATAGAGCTTTCCTTCTTTTCCTTAGTTCCCAACAATCACAGTTTCAGGTCTCGGCAATGGAACTATTTGTTGGCACAGGGGTAGACCCAGGTTTCAATTCTTCAACAATGCACCAACAAAACCCTAACTACCAGCCCTTTCGGAAACACCTGTGAAGCAGATGAAGTCTGCCCCGAGGTAGAGACAGGGGTGGTTGTAGGACTCCAGTGTCTGTAAAGTTAGCTGGGAAACAGATCTGTGATTACAATACTCTAACAAAGAACTTATCATTTGTCTTTCATTAGTACTTAACCTTTGTCTATAGTGAAGATAAACCCTAATTACAATGCAACACAGTATTCAACAAGATTCAACACATTAGAGCACTAATCACATCAACATAGATTAGATCTAGCATCTCATTCACATCATTAGGAACTAAGCTATCATATTCATCTAAGCATACATCATTGCAGTAAGCACTAATCATATGAACCATAAAACAATCATAATGCACAAAGCAACCATAACACAAGATATACATGGTTCACCCCCAGCCTGGGGCTACGTCCACCAACTCTTTGTCTTCTTTATTAGCTTCTGTCAATCATCTACATGCACAAATGCATAAGGTCCTACTCTTCATAGGACAGGAGATCTTGGCACACCTCGCCAAATCCTCCTTCCTCGAGCTAGGTTACAACACAAAGCCTTTACACAATCTCTTACAGTCACTTTCACTTAGCCTTGCAAGTCTCACACATTATGCAGAAAGCATGCAGAACTATCACTTGCACTTAGCACATTGACCTTCACTTTCCCTTAGCACCTAGCATCACACCGCCTATTTACATCGCCTATATTTCTATTTATACATTACAAAAGGGCCTAAACATGGGTAAACCCATGGGCCGACATCCCCATACCCGTTACATAAGCCCTAATCCCAAAAAATCCCTAAAAGGGGATGAGATCCCTCGATATCTACTTCAACTTGCGCTCCAGCTTCGACAGCCTGTCGAAGTCCCAAAATAGGTCAAACCTGACAAAGGATCTCCAAATTTTGTCAAGGGACAACGAAAGGTCACCGTGCAAGGAGGCATAAGTCACAATAGCACTACCATGCATACTGGGAGTGACAATCCTTCCTATCATTTTAGGATGTGTAGCAAAAATGAGGTACGCATACCATGATGTAGAAAACATAGATAAATTCCCTGAATTTGAGCCGCAGGTATACATGGAGATAAAAAGGATAAGTGCGTCAGGAGTTCCAATATTAGAATGAAAGCAATGGATCACAGAGTTGTACAACACAAGAATAATGAACCTATTGGAAATCCCTCATTTTGGATGCGAGAAGGATATGAATAACTGCGTCAAACAATTGTTGGCATTAGTACATGGGGGTATTCTGTGTATGGGAAGGACAATATCAATCAATGTTGTTCTGATTGCAACAATCACATGTCTTCCAACTGATGGAGGGAATCCTAAACAATATTTGGATAAAAAAAACTAAGGAGAAGGCCATGGGAGAGGAAATGAAGAAGACATATGGAACAATGAGAGGGTCCCGAGGAATTATCATTAGCAGGATCAATGAACCTACAACAAGACTATAAACTAATATAATGGCATGGAAAGTGTTGAGGAAGTTTCACAAGGAATAAGCACGGGTAGTAGTGATATAAATAGTCGTGCAGTGCAAGAAGGGGACTTTACTTAGCTGGAGTCCATACTTATTGAACTTAGTTTTGGATGATTTCAAATATGCACAAGACTTAAGCACATAGTTCCATTATTCATGGATGATCATACTTATAACATCGGTGGGATGGAGACAACCTAAATATAGTGCATTTTTCCGAAGGATAGGAAATTTTTGCGCAACACAATATGCAACATATTGGAACACTTCAACCGCAAAAGAAAGGAAGGCCAACTCTAGTATATTTGTGATGTATTTTGAGGAAATACAGGAAAAGGTGGCTTAGACATGGAGGATACCACTTGAAGTGGCGGAAGAACATAAGAACATAGCTAACTTTTAGGTATCAAGGTACAATGTATGGATTCAAGCCAAAAGGGACCCAAAGAAGAATTCACTGCAGATGAGGTATTGCGTCACTAGAGAGGAAGTACAATGGGATATGAAATATTGACCAGATGAGTGGAAGGTACCAGTCACCCAAAAGAAGGGACAAAAAGGAAAGTAACCAATAGAAGCTGACATGTTGTAGAAATATAATAGTCTAGTAGCTAATACAAGGAAGGTTGTTGAGTGCGCAAATGATATAGGAGGGAGTGCAACAATGAGAAATACTAAAAACAATACTGCCCCAAAGCCAATAGTAGAGGAGAAGGATCTCACCAAAGTGACTAATGGAGGATGTTACGATCCGATCATAACCCCTCTATGTGGATCGTTAGTTAGTAGGATATGTTTTCTATATAATAAAGGTCGACATTAGTTAATAAGGTGTTGGTTTTTAAAATACTTCATCTACTATGATCTTACCTTACTTTCATAAGTTGATCCAGGTTCAGACTTAACAAGGTTCCAACAAAATCCCTCTAAAACTATCGACCCTCCTGGTAAACTAGAAGGCGACATAGTACATAGGGTGCACTGCGTAGTCTCACCCAAGATAGTTATATGGGTGGCTGCAATGCTTAGACGCTTGCATCTTGGGAATACGTGGGGATATGTGATTGTACGTTGTAGTCTTCATTTATTTAGTCTAACATGTTAATTAATCAATCACTCTTACTCATGCACATGGAATCTCAGATATAACTAGTTCCTTCATTCATTCATCTAGCATTTAATCATTAACAACAATGGATATGCATAACATTCAATGTGATAACACAAGTTTTACCATGGTTTACCCCCTCCTAGGATACATCCACAAATATTTGTCTCTTAATATATTTTATTATGTATCAACAATATCTTGCGCCGCACACGTTTACAGTCTTAGATATTACAATCTCAACAGGCTTCTCGATCCCTGTGAGGCTGACTAGATCGCACCAGGCTCATCAACATGCGATGTAACCCTCGAGATCGAGTTGCTAGACTCTTCTCTAGCTCACCAACTTACAAAAGTGTTTCAGTTCTACCCCCTCTTATTCTTCTCTCTGTCTCTCTTGGTCTCTTCGCCCCTAGAACTCCTAGGTGATACTTATACATCCTCTTGGCTTAACAACCATTACAATATCATGCAAAAACCCTAACCCTAATGTAGTTAGACCTCCCTTTCATGCACACCTCATGTGCTTCCTTTGCATCTGCTGCTTTTCCTTCCAGCTGTTTTTTCTTTCTACTTCATGCTTTTCTCTCAAAAAATGGTGTTTTCCCAAAAATGGGCCTTCTCCCAACATGCCCCCAAAACTGACATGTGGCTCATCCCGATCCACCTAGACTATGCACGCTTCTTCAACCACTCCTTCTAGAGTGTGGAATTTTTCTGCAAGTTCCGTTTCTTGTGTTTGAGCTTGCAGGACATTTCCTTTAAGGACATCTAACAATTGCATTGTGATCTCCTCCGAGATCATTTCTGCGCACTCTTCTTGTGTTTACACCATGTTATATTTTCCTCCTCTACTTGCCCAATGACCTCTAGGGATAGCTCTTAGAGAGGTTCCATTTGAGCTTGTCGATCCTTATTTTGCGTCTACACAACTACTAGCTCTGCTTACAACTTATTCATGTCTTGCACTCCTTTGAGGTGCTCGATGATCTTCATCATTTTCTTCCACTGCTTGAGGTCCTAGGTGGATGCGCTTATATTTTCCTCTTCTTGGTCCCAGTGATGGAACTGTTCATCTTCCACAACATCGCACACAAATGGTTAAAGAAAACGTAAATGCCAACAACAATTAGTCAGTGATTTACTTCTAATCCTAGTTTTTCATGTTGATGATTTGTTGATCACTGGTTCCTCGACTTCAGTGATTACTACAGTCAAGAAGATTTTACATGACAGGTTCTTGGTGAAGGACATGGGTCCCCTACATTTCGTCCTTGGACTCAAGATCAGTCATAATGCATTAGGCATCAAACTATCTCAGGCCAAGTATGCATGAGATATTCTCAAGAGATTTCACATGACAGACTGCAAGTATGCCTCGACTCCTTTACTATTAGGATTCAGACTTGAGGATGGCGGGGAAACTCCACTGGTGGGAAACACACTGTACATACAACTAGTGGGCATCTTGTTTTATCTCACACAGTCCAGACCAGACCTCTCCTATGCAGTTAGAGTAGTCTTATGGTTCATGTAAGAGCCGTGTGAGCTATATTGGAAGGTTACAAAGTGTATCCTTTGATACATACAAGGAACCATTACCTTTGGGATCCACTATGCAACATACTATACATTGGAACTCACCAGGTTCACTTATTCTGACTGGGTTTGCGATAACATTGATCGCAAGTACACATTTGGTTACTCACCCAGTTTGGGTTCTAGGCCCATCTATTGGTCAAGCAAGAAGCATGTTGCTATTTCTCTATATTCAGTTGAGGAATATTACAGAGGGGTAGTTAACATAGTCATTCAGGCTACGTGGTACAACATTTTCTCATCGAGTTGGGCATTTAGTTTCATCAGTGGATCGTCATTTGTTGTGACAACCAGAGGACTCTAAAGTTTTGTAGAGATCCAATTCAAAGGGAGAAGACGAGGCACATTGCGATCCACATGTACTACATTCAGAACTTAGTACACAAGCGGATCATCGACCTACAATTCTATCCTTCAACAGAACATACTGCAGACATCTTCACCAAGACCTTCATTGAGTAGAAGTTCCATTCTCTACGTAGTCATCTTGGAGTGAAGGACACAATTGCCTAGAAAATGTTAGTTCTTTTTCTTACATACATTGTATTTTTAGGGGGGGGGGGTTTCCCATGATTTTTTCCCTCTTTCGTCATTTATTTCAGTGTATCTTTTGTTTTCGGGAACCTGACACGGCCTCGTTGCTGGGAACCATTATTTATTTTCACCATAGTGATGTTCAGCGGGGTGTTGGAGATACTTCACACACACCTAGGATTTATTTTTCCTAAGGTTTTCCCTATGTTTATTATCCATTATTCAATCTCCTATAGTTTAGGGAGAATATTCTTTTTCCTACATTCTAGGAGAATATTCTCTTCAGTTCACACTTCAATTTGATCAGTTGAGTGGAGTCTTAATGCCACATTGGTTTCATCACCATGCATCATTGGGATCATCACCTACTAATGCGAATTATCCTTGGGATTATTACCAGACTAGTTCATTACTCATGATTCCCTTATCTCCTCCTCACTTCACTCTGTTTTAGTTAGTTAACTGAATACTAAGAGACTAGTTAACTCAGACTAGGTGGCCGTTAACTCTCGTAACTATCGGTGTGTGTCCAGATCACTCTAGACCACCACTATGGTGAATTGGCTTCTTCTCCAGTGCACATTAGTTGATTTATACAGAGTATATCATGTGTAAATTATCATTCATTCTTTTGGTTAATGAAAATACTTTGATTATCACTCTCTCGTTTCTGTCTTTTCTCATTTCTCTGCAAATTGTGTATGTATTCTTTCTAGCTAGATCTTATCTGTGTAGGTTCATCCAAATTTACAGAATTCCCCTTCTATCTTCTAAAGGGTAGTAGTAGATTCCTTTAAGGAATTCATTCATAAGTTTTTGGAAGTTTATTTGGATGATTGGACAATTTTTATCTTATTGAAGGATCATGTTGAACTATTAAGATTGATGTTAGACAGGTGTAGACAATGTCATATTTCATTGAATATCAAGAAATTCATTTTCAGTGCACCATTTGGTATTCTGTTAGGGCATGTTGTGTGTAAACAGGGTTTGCTAGTTGATCCTGCCAAAATTGTTGTCATAGTTAATTTACCACCACCTAATTCATCGCGTCAGTTAAAAGTACACTTGTCCATACATGATACTATATGAAGTTTATCAGGGGATATGCACATATTACTGCACAGATGGAGAAACTGTTAAAAATGGACATCATGTATCACTGGAATAAGGAGTGTCAACATAGTTTGGATATATTGAAAGATTAAGTGGTGGCAATGCCAATTTTAGTGTTTCCATATTGTTCAAAAGAGTCCCATGTTAATGTAGATGCATCTGCAATAGCACTTGGAGCATTATTAACACAACGAGGAGAAGATGATATAGATCACCCAATATCATTTGAAAGTAGGAATCTATCGGATTCAAAACAAAATTACAACACAACGGAAAGAGAAGGGTTGGAAATGGTGTATGCATTGCATAAGTTCATACATTATTTGTTAAGTCAACATTTTAAAATGTTTACATATCATTCTTCTCTTGGATACCTGATCCATAAGCTAGTGTTGGGGGAAGAATATGCAGATGGTTACTCTTATTTTAGGAGTTTGATTTTGAAGTAGTAATGAAACCTGGAAGATTGAATGTAGGGAAATATCATTTGTCCATGATAACTAATGGAGAAGAACCAAGCAACTTGGAATACAATTTCCTAGATGCAAAACTCTTTTCAGTATAGATTGCTGATGAATATTTAGCTTACATTATTGAATTTTGAGTACAGGATTTTCCCCAAAGGAATTTAATACTGTGTAGAAGAAGAATCTAGTTGTGAGAGTTGCATACTACTGACTTATTGCAGGGAACTTGAACAAACTTGGTGCAAAAAACATTTTAAGGATATGTGTTATGGAGCATGAAAGGCATATCATTTTAGCAGAAGCGCATGAAGGATCAAGTAGAGGACACTATGCAGGGAAAGCTAATGCACATAATATATTGCACGTAGGATTATGGTGGCCAACAATCCACAATGATTTAAAGGTGTATTGTCATATTTTTGATGTTTTTCAGAGGGTTGGAAAGCCATCCACGAGGGATGAGATTCCATTAAGACCTCAAGTAACTTTAAAAGTGTTTGACAAATGGGAAACATATTTTGTAGGACCAATTAATCCACCAAACAAAAGATAAAGATAAAGGTTTATCATTACAATGATGGGTTATTTGAACAGATGGGCTAAAGCAGCACTAGTGAAGGATTGCAATATAGATACTACATCACACTTCTTATTTGAGAAAGTAGTCACAAGATTTGGATGCCATAGAATTCTGATGAGTGATCAGGGAACTCATTTTATCAACAATACTATCCAGGCAATGATTGAATAATTTGTGATACATCATCATAAGGGTACTCCTTACCATCTATAGGCTAATGGAACCATGGAAGAATTTAACAAGATATTGAAGAATGCCTTAACCAAGATTTGCAATGTGAACATGGATGGTTGGGATTTGAAGATACCAACAACGTTATGGGCCTATAGAACTACATGTAAGAAACTTGCAGGGAAGACACTATTCATATTAGTGTATGTAGATGAATAAGTAGTTCCTCTAGAGTATTTGATACCTAGTCTGTGCATTGCAACAATTACAAACATGACAAGAAGAGGCTCAACTCAAGAAAGATTGAAACAACTCATGGAATTAGAAGAAGACATGATTGTAGATGGTTTCCATTAAGAAGTACATAAAGAAAAGGATAAATATTGGAATGATAGGCACATCAAGGAGAATAACTTCAAGGAAGGAGATCTTGTTCCCCTCTATGACAATAAATATTTGTAGCACTCAGGGAAGTTCATGATGAATTCGCTAGGGCCATATGAGATAAAGTTTGTCACACATGGAGGTGTTGTGCAACTGCGGGATTTAACATGCAAGGAGATTCAAGGACTGGTGAATGGTAGTCAAATAAAACTGTATAGGGACAATCAACCTACCAACCCTCAATAGTTGTAGTGTAGAAAAAAAAATTGTACGTATTGTATATAGTAGGAGTCAAAAAGAAGAAAAAGGAAGAAAAAAGTAGAAAAATGAGAAAAAGACAAAAATAAGTGAGTAGATGGATAAGTGGTAGATAAACAATTGGAAGATACAACACTCAACAGATAGTAAATTGGTGTGAAATAATTCAAGATACTACGTAGAAAACAAGTTTGACAGAGTGAAAACATAACGCACTGAAACATAAGGTGGTTGGAAAAAGAAAAAGGCAATGAATGAAAAAGTGGGATACGACAGAGCATTTATGACAGGCGTTATAAAAACAAGAAACTTGTAAGATAAACCTCATTGTGACTTGGAGAAGACAAGCTCTAAGGAGAGAAATCTGAGCACAAGCATGTATTTCCGTGGAGGTTAAGAAATAATTCAGAGCAATTCCTTTGAGATCTAGAAAAATGGCACCACTGAAGGTCAAAGATCCTAGTCAAGTCATGAGAAGCACAAAAAATGCTACAAAGTCCACAAAGCAAGTAGCCACAAAGGTACAAATCCATAATCAACAGACACAAGTCATAGACGTGGATGCGATTCCATCACTGGAACTAGTGAGCCCAACAGTTGTCGAATAAGAGGAGCCAGTTGCTGAGAAAATGGATGTGGATCCAAGGCTTGAAGGAAAAAACCCTACCAAAGAAAAAAACCCACAAATCAATTGGTTTTGGGAGAGCCACAATAGACAAATGAGGAAGATGACGAAAGAACAGAATCAGACGAGCCTAGGGCACAAGCTGAAGTAGAGAAACATGTTGTAGAGACAGCGCTGCAAATAGAAGAATAGGTGCAAGTGGAAGATGTTACAAGTGAACCATATTCATACACAAAAGTAGAAGAGGATGCACACCAGAAAGCAAGGACATCCATCGCAACAGAAAAGCGAAAGGGGAAACATCAAATACAAAGGTGTTGGCACAGGGGCAGGGGCAGACCCAGGGTTCAACGCTTCAACAATGCACCAACAAAACCCTAACTATTGGTTCTTTCGGTAACACCTGCGAAGCAGATGAAGTCTCATATGAGGTAGAGACAGGGGTGGTTGCATGACTCCAGTGTCTGCAACCTTAGCTGGGACACAGATCTGTGATTACAATACTCTAACAAAGCACTTAGCAGTTGTCATTCATTAGTACTTAACCTTTTTCTACAATAAAAATTAACCCTAATTATAGTGCAATGCAGTATTCAACAAGATTCAACACATTCAAGCACTAAGCACATCAACATAGATCAGATATAGCATCTCATTCACATCATTAGGCACTAAGCTATCATAGTCATCTAAGCATACTGTTTTAGGATAAATTC
>JZKD02S0599836.1:242398-264889 GCA_000966675.3 Picea glauca | reverse complement strand
AACTATTTAATAACAATAATTAGTTAAGGTTATTTAATAACTAATTATAGTTTAGCTAATTTTTAGGATTATTTATTAAATTAATCATCTTAATAATTAAGGGTCGTTACAAACTCAACATCCGTGAACCTACAGTGAATAAGGTTATGTTAGTTATGTTAATTCGTAAAGTAGGAAATGAATGTCCCCTAAGGAAAAAAATAAAAATTATGTAAATTTTGGGGTACATTACATATGGTATCAGAGCCACAGGCTACAACACTTGGACCTTGAATAGGGCCATCTGATTTATTTAAATGTATAATTCTATTTTTATAAAGCTAATAAAAATCTTTATTGTTACAAACATAAAACCCTTTTCTGTTTTGTATGTTAATCATGGTAGCAGTAAATGACGATAGGGAAATCAAAATCGATGGGAATCCTGACCAAAGACCTCCTGAAAATCAGAGACAGAATAGTGACGAAAGTTCACCTACTGAAGTTCTGGAAACAATGAGGAATCTCATCGTCAAACTGTAGGTTTTCAAAGCCGACAATGAGAAACTAAAGAAAGCTCAGCAGGAACAACAAGGAATAAATGAAGTCCCGTTGTGCAGTATAGTGACCAAGAAAATCCTAAAGGATGGTAATAATGACGAAGAAGTCAGAAAGAGAGCTTCCAAGAACTTGGGACTGGAAACAAAAAAATGAAACAGTTCATCTGAAGGTACACCTTCAGCTGAGGACAAAACGAAAACAGACAGAAAGAGAAAACAAGTAGACCACCTTGAAGGAGAATTTAAGAAAATTAAACCATCTATCTTTGATGGAGAATCCAAAACAGGAGAAGAAGTAGAGGAATGGTTATTGGACATCAAAAAATACTTCCAGATATATAACTATTCCAACAATATGAAGGTCAGAATGGCCATATACAATCTGAAAGGGAAGGCCAACATTTGGTGGCAAGACCTGAAATTGGCCAAGGGTCTAAAGGAGAAACAGATGGAATGGTATGAATTTAAGAAATATTTCAAGAAACAATACCTATCTGAAAGCTACTATGAAAGGAAAACAAAAGAATTTTATGAACCAAGACTTGGATAGATGACAATGGAAGACCTTATAAATAAATTCCTAGAATTATTAAGGTTCGTACCTTACATCCGAGAGGATAAGGTAAAAATCTAGCGGTTCTTAAGATATTTACCATAGTCCTACAGGGACATAATTGAGTTTGACAACCCCAAATCATTGATTGAAGTATTCAAGAAAGCACGAATGTGCTACGATCAATACAAACGACGGGCAGAGTTTCCCAAAGCCTGGAAGGATAAGAAACAAGATCGATTGAATCAACGAAAGAAGGGATACCAGCCAGCTCCTTATCATAATGCAACGAAAATATTTTCGTGAAATGATTTTAACTCCAACCATATGAATACGCAAGGTGTAAACAAGTAAATCTGGGAATGAAGAAGTTTGGGGACAACCCCCGCGAACCACTAAAGTGTTGGGAATGTGGAGAACCTTATCTAAGGAAGATTTGTACATGTTTAAATTCAACAAACAGAACTGTTGTTCATAATTTCTAGGAAGCCTCGATGGTGGGAGATGTGGACAAAAGCCTGCATCAGATGAATGCAACCATAGACGGCCAGCAAGTTGACCACCAATCCTCTGTGGTATAAATCGAAGGTAAAATTGAAAACACTCGAATTTTTGTTTTAATTGACCCTAGATCTATGTTAATTTATATTACTCCTAATGTAGTAGAGTCAAATAAACTTAAGAAACCGAAGCATGAAAAATTATGGCTGGTACAACTAGCAACAGGAACAAAAAGGAAAGTAGTTGATTTTATTTCTGATTTCGAGTTCAGCTAAGATGAGAAAAACATAAGAATGAACCTGAACATCCTACCACTAGGAACTTATGATATGATTATCGGAATGGATTGGTTGGAAAAGAACAAAGTGGTACTAGATTGTTTTACCAAGACACTTAACTATAAAGACGATGTTGGCACTACTAGAACAACCCAAGGTATACCAAAACCTGTATCAGTTAGACAGGTTTTAGCAATGCAACTCAAGAAATGTATGAGAAAGGGATGTCAAGTTTATGCCATCCAAATGATGAATCTACTAAAAAAGATAGATAAGGAAGAGTTAGAAGATTTTGTTGTCCTACGCAAATTCAGAGACATGTTAGTGGATGAGATACCGGAATTACCCCCTAGGAGGGAAATAGACTTCTCCATAGATCTGCTACCTGGTTCAGCCCCTATCTCAAAAGCACCTTACCGAATGAGTCTACTAGAATTGATAGAATTAAAAATACAATTACAGGAATTGTTGGACAAAGAGTATATTAGACTGAGTGTTTCACCATGGGGAGCACCAGTCCTCTTTGTGAAAAAGAAAGACGATACTCTAAGGCTTTGTAACGATTATAGGCAATTGAATAAAATGACTATTAATAACAAGTACCCCTTACCTAGGATAAATGACATGTTCGATCAAGTAGGAGGGGCCAAGATCTTTTCAAAATTGGATTTACGATCCGATTATCATTAACAACTTTTCGAACAAGATATGGACACTACGAATTCGTAGTCATACCCTTCGGACTCACTAATGAACCAACCATGTTTATGTGCCTGATGAACAGTATTTTGAGTCAGTACTTGGACAAGTTTGTACTAGTATTTATCAATGATATTCTGGTCTATTCTAAAATAGAGGAAGAACATGAAGAACACTTAAGAATAGTTCTGCAGACGCTGAGGAAACACAACTGTACACCAAATTTGATAAGTGTGACTTTTATCAAAAGAAAATACAATATTTCGGACACGTAATTTTAGCAGAAGGCATTGTTAAAGACCCTGAGAAAATAAAATCCATCATGGAGTGGCCGATACCTAAGGATGTGGCGGATATCCGGTCATTCATGGGAATCATCGGATACTATCATAGATTTATAGAAGGGTTTTCCAAGATAGCCTACCCTATCACATCATTACAAAAGAAAGGGACCAAGTTTAACTGGTCATAGAGGTGTCAAGACAATTTTAACAAGCTAAACGAATTATTGACAACTACACTTGTATTGAAGGTAGCAGACCCAAACAAAGACTTTACTGTATGTGTTGATGCAAGTAAAGAAGGATTCAGGGGTATACTAACACAAGAAGGACACCTAATTTGTTATGAGTCCTGTAAATTAAAAGAACATGAGCGAAATTATGTTACTTGTGACTTAGAATTGGCAGCGGTAATAAACGCCTTAAAAATGTGGCAACACTACATAATGGGTAGAAAATTTCTACTATTAACGGATAATAGTGGTGTGAAATATCTGTTTATTCAACCATATCTTATTGAAATACAAGCAATATGGCTTGCCTTCTTGATAGAATTCGACTTCAAAGTCAGACATATCAAGTGTAAAGAAAATAAGGTAGCAGATGCTTTAAGAAAAAGAGTCCATGGGTTATGTGAGATAAATATCAGTAGGGCAGAAAGTGATCTGGAGCAAAGAATAAGGACAACAGGTATTAACGACGAAAATTACACCAAGATAATGAAAAAATTACAAAACAACACCACAAACTCAGATAAACCAGATCCGAGTATTGATAAGAAGGGACTACTACGAATTAAAAATAGACTTTACATACCAATTGCAACAGAGTTAAAGCTAATAATCTTGGATGAAGTGCATAAGAAACTGTATTCTGGCCATATAAGATACCAGAAAATGATAACAACACTTAGAAAACTATTTTTCTGGCCTAATATGAAGGCCAAAACAACAGAATACTTGTCTAGGTGCCATGATTGTTAGTAGGTTAAGGCTGAACACTAGCATCCAGCAGACCTATTACAACCTTTACCAGTGCCATAATGGAAATGGGAGACCATATCACTGGACTTTATAATAGGTTTTCCCAAAACTCAGCAACAAAATGACTCTATTATGGTTTTAATCGATAAACTCAGTAAGTATGCACACTTTATTCCTGTGAAATCTACTTTTAAAGATATAAACATCGCTGAAATATTTATGAAGGAAATTTTTAGACTTCATGGTATTCCTAAAATGGTGATCTCAGATAGAGACGTATAATTTACGTCCACTTTTTGGAAAGAATTGTTTGCAGGGCTAAATACTAATTTGAATTTTATCACGAGTTACCATCCACAAATGGATGGATAGACCGAACTAACAAATCAGATTGTAGAAGATATGATCCGTATGTATGTAAGAACAAAACCAAGTAAGTGGGAAGACTACCTATACTTGGTAGAATTCACATATAACAATGGGTACCAAACTTCGGCTAAATTGAGCTCCTTTGAGGTACTGTACAACAAAAAGTGTATGACACCAATTAGTTGGGACGACCCGGTTGATAGACTCATGATTGGACCATAAATGCTCCAAAAAATGGAAAGTACAGTAAGAAAGGTGCAACATAACTTAAACGAGGCATAGGATAGACAAAAAAGTTATGCGGACCAGAAAAGAAGACACTTGGAAATTCAAGTGGGAGATCATGTTTACTCAAAAGTCAAAGCCCAAAAGAGTTCACTAAAACTCGGGAACTGTACCAAATTGGCACCTAGGTTTTGTGGGCCCTTTGAGATACTAGCTCGAATTGGACCCATAGCATACCAACTTTCACTTCCAACTAATCTAAGAATTCATAATGTATTTCATGTTTCCTTGTTGAAAAAGTATTTCCATGACCCTACTCATATGATTGATTGGAACTTGGTGCAGGTGGAACTAGAAGGTGAGTTCCAGGAAGAGCCCCTACACATTCTGGACTAGAGAGAAATAGCACTTCAGAACATAGTCGTCACTCAGGTAAAGGTGCAATGGAAGCACTTTAGCCCTGAGGAGGCCACTTGGGAGTTGGAGGGAGATTTGCGGAAATCTCATCCAATATTGTTCCAAGAAAGGAACGAACATTGAGGACAATGTTTTATTGAAGGGGAAAAGGATGTGACATCCCGAAAATTAAAGTAATTTCAAAATTCAAAAAAATTGTTAGAAAACTATTCCGTTTTTGGCAATTTTATTTATTTATTTATTTTTTATTATCCAAAGATTACAAGACCATGGAGCGAACTTCCCGCACATGGCTGCAGTTTATTTTGTCCCTCTCTTTCTCTTGTGGTTAAACTCCGCTCCTTCCTATTCCTGGTCTGACCCTTCCCCCCTCCCCTTCCCCGACGGTCTACCCCTTCCCTCCCAACCATGGAATACCTCCCGGTCACTGCACATTTCACTGATGACATAGAGATAGTTATGACAGACGTCATGACAACATATTTCTTGGAATATGGAGGACCTCCCATACAGCTGGTGAACTCTGGTGACTTCCTTTCTGCTCCTCCCCAGGCTGAACCCTTTTCCCCCTTGCTACCCACTCTTCTAGATGGACTATTGTTCAGATATTTTCCAGAACCGTGGGTGACCAAGCCCACAATCACTCTTGCTTGTGCTCTCCCCCCACTAAGTCCACCTCAAGATACTGACCTAGAGTGGGTAAACTCCATAACAGGAGGTCTCACTTATTTGGAACTCACCCGCCTGGGCCACCCCTCCAACGAAGGTACTGACCCCCCGGTCTCTTCTGAGTTAGGACCATCTGCAGTCCCTTTCTCCTCTGGCAAGGGTTTTATCTTTGCCTGGCTGGAACCGGATGAGTATAGTGTCTTTGAACAGTCTTTCTCCACCAAAGAACACACAAAAAATCACTTAAATACTTCAGAAGGAGTTGTCAGAGACAGAGAAACAAAGCCTAGGTTGAAAAGGAAAAACTTAAAGAACAAAGGGAAAATTGGAAACCTAGCTCTCGGTGAAGACGTGAATTTCAGCAAGGTCACACCTATGGTAATACAAACAATTGTTGGGAGAGTGAATGGCAGGGTATTTGCGGTAAAAACCATCCAATATTGGATGCATGATGCTTGGAAGGCCGAGCTCAGATACTCACCGGAACTAGTGGAATTAAATAGGAATTGGTATGCCTTCACCTTCCAGAACAATGAACAGTCCAAATGGGTACTAAGTAAATCTTGGAGTGTTAAAAACTCTCCAATGCTTCTCAAACCATGGAATTCTCTTTTTGACGCAAGTACAAAATGCCTTGACAAAATCCCAGTCTGGGTAAGACTACCAACACTTCCTTTCCATCTATGGTCTTTTAATTAATTCAAAAAATTGGGAATTTCTTAGGATATTTCTTGGATGCGGATATGACATATGAAGAAACAAAACAAAGGAAGGTTGCAAGAATTCTGGTTAATTTGAATGTTAGGGAAGGTCTGAGGAAAGAGATGTATCTCACCTGGGGAGACTACACATATGCCCAAAAATTGGACTACAACAACATTGCTTTCAGATGTCGAAGATGTCATCAGTATGGACATCTAATTAAAAATTGCAAGCTCCCTCTAAGAACTAGAGGAATGGCATATGGGAGGATTAAAGATTCACAGAAGAATGTTGGCTCTTTGGTTCCTGATCCCTACTTAAAAAAGGAGTAGGGTTGTCAAACAAAATGCCTCACTAGAGTTTTGGCTGAAGATTTGGTCCAGCCCTATACAGAGCTGGCTACCATGTGCCCGATCCAGCAAGTTCCAGTTTAGACATAAGACTCTTCCTTCCTGGTCACGGGTACCTCATATAACCCTACCCCCTCTATTATTGTTTTAATAAATAATTTGTCTATTAAAAGTCTTGAGTGGCTGCTCTCACCATCCCTTCCCCCATTCCCTCCCTTGTTTTCTCTACAACCCCCCTTTCCACCTCCTTCCTTGACCCCTTGTTTCCCATATGTTTCCCTGGCCTCCTCTTCCTCCCTCCTCCCCTCGATACAACTAACTTATTCTCCTACCCCTACCTCAGATGCGTCCACTACCTCTTCGACAGACACCTCTAAAAGAAGATACTTCTTAAGATCACAAAACATAGAACACACATGATTTTTAGCATCAGACCCAACTCCAGTAGAAAAAATTGGCAGAGGCAAGAAATATTTCTTCTCAAAAGCACAAAAGAGATCCAAAATTGACTTATTAGTAGGGAAACATGTCTCTATTGAAAGGGTTCTTAGATCAAGGTGAACTCTGGGAAAGGGGCCTTGATGAAGTGTTGTTCCTTCAATTGTAGGGGTTTGGCTGGTCCCCTAAAAAAACTAGCCCTAAAAAGAATGATTCTCAAAGAACATTTGGATGTACTTCTCCTTCAAGAAACCTTGGGGGAAGGGGCAGAAGTTGAAAACAAAGTCTCTTTGATTTTACCGGACTGGATCTTCATTACCTTGGACTCTATTGGGAGATCTGGAGGACTAGCTATTGGATGGAATTGTCGCACTATAAAAGTCCTTAACCATTGGGGTTTTGAATATGGACTTGGGATCACAATCTTCTCAAAAGAACTTGAAGACCCCCTCAATATTGTAAACATCTATGGCCCCTGTCACAACAAAGTCCCTTACTGGGACATTTTCTTCAACAAGTCCTTCCTAAAAGAAAAACACTTAATCCTGGGAGGAGACTTAAATTTCTCTTTAGGCATTAAATAAGTTTGGGGATCCCATGCAAGATCAGACCCCCTCTCGACCTACTTTACATAAAAATTGGATGAACACAATCTTCTAGATATTGAGCTAGTTAAATTCTAACCAACTTGGAGAAACAACAGAGTGGGAGAAGACATCATTGCAAAAAGACAAGATTTTTTTTTGATAAAGGATACACTTCTTGAAAAATCCTTTCAACTGAAACAATGCATAGGACACGAGGGAATCTCGGATCATTACCCAATTTTCCTTGAACTAAGAAATGGATTGGATAAGACACCCAGTCCTTTCAAGTTCAATAGAACCCAACTCAGTGATGAAACTTTTTTAAAGTTGGTTAAGGAAAATTGGTAATACTATAACCCACGAAGCAATGAGATGACAGGTCTACACTTTGTAAAAAACCTACACATTATCAAAGAGAAGAAGAAGACCTGGGCACATCAGAAACTCCTAAAAGAGGATTTGGAACTGAAGGAACTAGAATCAAAATTAAACCTTATTTTGGAAGATCGGGGTGGAGGATTTGATACAAAAAATGCCAAACTAAGTCTACTAAAATTGGAAGAAAGGAGAAACAGACTACTAAAGGAAAAAGAAGATACATGGAGATTAAAAAGAAGAGCCACCTGGATGAAGAGTGGAGATGAGAACACGAAACTCTTCCAAGCATATGCAAAAGGCAGAAGGTGCATAAACTCAATCTGGCAGTTAAAGGATCAAGACGGAAAAAAGGAACATACCTTTGAAGGAATGGTGAAAATTGGAAAAAAGTTCTTCCAGGATCTCTACAAAGTAGAAAATAAGGCCACTATTGAAGAAGTGATTCGAATGGTACAGTACTTTCCGAGCTTTACTAGTGAGGAAGATAATATAATTATTATGGAAAAGGTAACACTAGAAGAACTTAAGGTTGTATTGAATAGTTTTCAAAAGGACAAAAGCCCAGGACCATATGGATGGACAATTGAGTTCTTCCTGGGCTTCTTTGATTCTATTGGACAAGATGTACTAATCCTAGTTGAAGATACAAGGCTTACTGGACAAATGCCTTTAAATTTAAACTCAGATTTTATTTCCCTTATTCCAAAGAAGGACAACCCAGACACCCTGGATGAATTCATACCTATCTCCCTGTGCAATTGCATCTACAAGATCATCTCCAAAGTCATATCCAGAAGAATTAAGACTATACTTTCTGACAGAATATCCTTGGAACAATTTGGATTCCTAGAGGGTAGGAAGATACACAAAGCAATTGGAGTGGCATAGAAATCCCTACACAACATAAAGACCAGAAAGCTAAAGAGTGTGGTTCTTAAAATCGATCTTTCCAAAGCCTATGACAAGGTAAGTTGTCTCTATTTACGATTGCTTTTAACACATTTAGGATTTACAGTTCCATTTATCGGATGGATCATGTGATGTATTACAACTGTAACTTTATCAGTCCTCATGAATGGGTCAGCCACAAACTTTTTTAGATTTGAAAGAGGCTTAAGAAAAGGATTTCCACTTTCCCCTCTTTTGTTTCTTCTTGTTGCTGAAGGATTAAGCAGGGCTTTAGCAGCAGAAAAATGATCTGGGTCTTTTCCAGGCATCAATATTTCCAATACTCTTCATGTAACCCACCTTATCTTTGTAGATGGCATACTTATCTTCTCTGCATGAACTAGAGGGGAGGCTGACAATCTAAATAACACTCTGAAACTCTTCTCCAAAGCTACAGAAATGATAATAAATGAAGGAAAGTCTACTCTCACCACCTTTTGTCTCTTAGAAATGGAAAAAAATCAATACAAGCTTCACTTCCCTTTTGAAGAGAAAATGATTGTTGAAGGAATCAAGTACTTGGGATTCACTTTGAAACCAAATGATTACAGAAAGGAAGATTTCTCTTAGATACTGAAGAAATTAAAAAAAAGGTTATGTTCATGGAGCCACAAATGGCTTTCCAGAGCTGGTAGATTGGTACTAGTAAAATCAGTTTTGTAAGCCATCCTAGTCTTTTGAATGTCTCTATCTTGGATCCCAAAAGGAACTTTGGAGGAAGCTAGAAAACTCTCTTTTAGATTTCTGCGGAGTGGAAATAAAGATACAAATGTGACTCCTTGGGTAATATGGAAAAGGATTGCAGTCCCAAAATCTTTAGGTAGTTGGGGCCTAAAAAATATACATGTTCTCTCCAAAGCCTTAGTTGCTAAAGGGGGTTGGCGCCTTATTTCTACAAATAGTCTCTGGACAAAGGTTGTCATCAAAAAATACATTGAACCAGACACCTTAGAGTCTTGGATCAGAAGAACTTAGAAAAATATCAGAGGTGCCTCAATGATTTGGAAGGCAGTGATAAATTATTTCCCTGTAATAGAAGGTGATCTTGCTTGGAAGGTAGGAAACAGACTCTGAGTAAGGCTAGGGACTGATCCTTGGATAGGAAGCAAATGAAAACACTTACTATCAGATCAGCTACTAGCCACTTTAAAGCAAAAAGGATTGAACTCCTTAAACTCACTTGTTGACCAACCCTCCACTACCATTTGGGCTCAAGGATGGAAAACTTCCTCTACTCTTAATTTAAACACTGATGATTCAACAAAATTGGAGAATTTTTGAAATGCCCTTTTTCGTTCACAAATAAGGATAAGAGAACAAGAAGATGAACTGGTTTGGGACAAAAATGAGTCTGGTATATACACTCCAAAGGAAGGTTATTCTCAACAAATGCAAGAACTTTCAGAAGCTAAACTAGTCTGGTGGTGGAAAAAGATTTGGAAGATCAATGGTCCTGCTAAGGAAAAATTCTTTTGGTGGTGTGTGCTTTCAAATAAAGCCCCAACCTGGAATATTTTACAAAAAATAATTTTTTTCGGACCAAGCAGATGCTCACTGTGCAAGACAGAGAGAGAAACGACACAACATCTCTTTCTTGAATGCACTTATCTAAAATTGGTTTGGGCAGGAGTTTCATGCACTCTGAAATTCCCTTTTCAATGGGAAGGCCACACCTTGGAACAATCCTGGAAGAACTGGTGGGAAAAGTCCTCTTACAAAACTTATAGATTACTCCCTTTACTGATCACTTGGGGAGTATGGCTAGCAAGAAATGAAGCCATATTCAAAGAGGCAACTATTTCTCATGAGAAAACCTCACTAAACAGTCTGTCAATTTTCTCTTCCTTTCCCTCAAAAGAAAGAACAAAGAATAGAGTAATAAAAGAAGTATACATAGAAAAATCCACACCTTGGGGATTTTTTAACGGAGCTTCCCAACACTACACATGTGGAGGAGAAGGCTTACTATACTTCTCAGACACACACTACTTCACTTTATCTTCTGGATTGGGAAATGGAACTAATAATTATGCGGAATTAATGAGCCTCAAACTTCTCATGGTTTTTCCCTTGAAAAAGACTGGAAAAAGGTATCAGTTTTTGGAGACTCAAAAAATGAAATAAACTGGATAAATGGAAATCAAAGATGCAATAATATCAAACTTGCCAATATTGTGGAAGACATAAAATCACTGCAGAAAATTTTTGACTTATTTTCCTGTCAACATGTCTACAGGGAAAGGAATAAAAAAGCAGACAGGGCTTCGAAAAAGGGCACATACATGGACATGGGCAACTAGAAGATCATAGAGTCCATAAATGAACAAACACAGGAACAACAAATAACTTTTTTTTAAATGAATGTAATTCTAAAATATTTTGGATATAAAATCTATGAAGGATACTATGCAAACTGAGGATTATACTCAACACACTGTAGCATTACAGATTTTTTGGGAATGACTATGTAAAATCCCACGGGATGAAGAAGAAAGAACCACCCGATATGAAGTATGTAGACATACTGTATCACAAGAATACACCAGAAGGTGTATCTACAAAATGTAATTTTGATTATCATAATGAAAATTACACTTTTTTCTGAGGAAAAAAAAAAAAAAAACCTATTCCATTTTTGGTAAATTTAAATTTGGAAAATTTTTGCCATTTAGGGAAATTCCAAATTTCGAATTTGGTAAATTGTAAATAAATTATGTTGACTGTTGGGAAGAAATTGTGATTGTACCCAGCTAACTATTTGATTTCGACACTAGTATGAAAACAAAATATTTTATATTTATTGCAGGGGGACAAATGGAACAGTCGTTTTAAAATCAAGATGACCATGACTCCATGAGTGGGGAACATGTTGGAACTACCTCTGGGGTGATTGTTACAAGTGGAAAATCAGAGATTTGGCCAATGGTAGCCCCTGGAAATTAGGGTTTTAGAAAGATGCGAAAATTCCTAAGGGGGGGAAAAAAGACCTAGGCAAAAACGACTTGTATTGATAAATAACATATGTGAGGAGTTAGGATGCTGCCAAATATTCACAGGAAAAATGAATTGGACTCTTGTTGTTATGAACACTAAATTCTGAGTGTAAGGTAAGAAGAAGTTGTTGAGACAAAAGACTGTTGCTGAGGAGGAGTTCTAGAATTCACCCTCATGGATTCATGGTCAAGTTAGGGGGTGAATGGAACAAGTAACCTTGGTTGTTCCATTCTAAGGTTGGGAGGAACGTGGTTGTTCCCTTTGTCTTCTAGCGTTTGATTCAGATATGTTCATCTATCCCTTTTCTGGTTATATATCTCTTGTCTAAAGTTGCTATCCATATACATAGATATATTTTCAGACAGATGATTTCCATTTGAAATTATTGTTAAATAAGAGTCGTCCTGATCTTCATGATTTCCAGAGAGAATTGCATACTACTACCACATAAGTTTTGACAGTTTTCTTTTAGTATGTATGGTATATTTATGTTCAGTAACATTCTGTGAAAAATAGTAAAGGCAGGGTAAAAAATCCTACAGGTTAGCTATAGTTGTTGTATAAATATTTTTTCTAAGTAGTTAACACAAAAAAGAGAATTGAATGGTGGAAGTACGCCATAAATTATTTAAGAAATTTCTGCCAATTTGATATGCAATATTATCTACTTGACCCATTTAATAATGAATAATCCTAGGAGGAGACCTGACTGATTTAAACTAGAAAATACATATACCGATTTATGTATCTATACAAAAATTACATCCCTGGGATTTCCCTTTGCGACTGGGTTAGGCTTTCTTATTTTATTTTAAGTTACCTGTGCAAACTATTGTACATAACAAGAATCAATTGTGTGTAGAATTACATACAAAAATACATATACGTATAGGGATACACATAGAGACATATACATATGAATAATTCCCACCAAGCACCTCGTGGAACTCTGGGAATAATGCTTTTGACCTTTCAATGTAAAAAGAAACTATGGAACAAAGAATTTAGATGCGAAGGATGAAAAATCTTAAACAAGAACAAATATGCATGAAACCTTAAATATCTTGATGCCTTTGTTTTAATTATACAAATGAATTCCATAACCCTGTCGTCAACTAACAAATTAAACCAACCCTCTGATCAATCGGGCGACAATGGAAATAGAGGGAAATTACGAATCTATTAATCACATTGGAGATATGTAAATACTATAAAGTACAAGCCATAAATGTATGCGACTTACTGCCAAAGAAAAAATAAGTGATTATACTTCTAAATTTGAATGAATAATCAATGTATCAACTAAAATCCAGAACAGTAATTAAAATCTCTCGATTTCTGCATAATAGTTGCTCGTAGCGAATATGGTACAACATCTAAATCCTTCTGCTAAGAAATAAACTGAGACGGTAATACACCATGCGATCACTGATTTAGAACCGAAATACTTCTAAATTTGAATGAATAATTAATGTATCAACTAAATTCCAGAACAGTAATTAAAATCTCTCGATTTCTGCATAATAGTTTCTCGCAATGAATATGGTACAACATCTAAATCCTTCTACTAAGAAAGGAACTGAGATGGTAATACACCATGCAATGCCTGATTTAGAACCAAAACCTTTGTTTCAAAAACCTAGATTATTAATTCTAGAGTGTTTTCAAGAGGAACTCGAGTACCTTGCATACGGGGATGCCAAGAAAATCCGAGGGTTTGAATGCTTTACTCCTGCAAGTAAGTAGACTAAAAATAAGCTCATTAGTAGAGGTGAATGTTTGATAAAGAGTCTCACATATGATATACATAGATAAATATAATACAACAAATTAGAATACAAATGATTTTTGTACTATACTTAACTTAGGGCCTTAGCATCGGTCGTCGTCTGCTATAGGATTGACAGGGTTGTCCTAGAACTGGAGGGGAGGAGAGAACCAAAGTTGATCTGATGGGTACCTCGCAAGGATCAGAGGCCCCATCATTAGGATAGGTTATACAATTCTTAAGAACTTAAAACATCAAAACAACAAAATGTCTAAAGATTAAGACAATCAAGAAACACCGCCGAAAGGTATTCTGAAAAACCCCAAGTAAGAATTTAGTCAGGATAACAGAACAAAGATCCTTGTCAAGGGGTATTATTACTGAGGCCTATAATTTTTGAACACAACATATTGCAGAACGTAGGAAATAAAATCCAGTACCCTTATCCCTGAAGCATACAGATTTTTCGGCCAGGGTTTATACATACAGAAGTCGACCAGATAGTTAAAAGGACGAAAACCCTAACGTAAGTCATGAGTGCAAGTGACTATATAAAAATATCATTTCCATTCTTTAACATGTAAGGGAAGAATACTACAGTTATGAAATAATGAAATGAACATACAGATTGATAGACTACAGAGGAATTCCCTGGATGACACCATTAAAAAACAACCACCAGTACCCTACGACTAAACTACACTACGCAAATATAGATATGCCTATGCAGAGAAAACTCTTAAGGAAAATTGGAAACTCCCATACAAAATAATGATAAAAATGATAGGGATTAAAAGCCTTACACTGGTTGTTGGGAGACGACCTGATATTATTCCGCCTCTGCCAGAGAAACACACCTCCTCGGCCTTCACACTAGAGCATATATCCATCACTACCCTGGACTTTTCTTATAGAGCGATCAAGCCAAATGGAAATGGAACCTAACCATTTTTCCAAAAGGACTTAAGAGAGAAACATTTAATATTACTGTATTGAGCCATGTGATATTCGAGAAGTGACCAAACCCTCATAGGACATGAAAGTAGGTGGAAGGTTTGGGTGGGTCTCAAGGTAGGTGTTCATTAAGGAGAGGGATGGAGGTATCAATGCACCCTGACAGTTACTACACCGGTCCTCGCACTGAGTAAATGCGACGGAAAAGGATGTCATAACATCTACTCTGTAACTGACGATGAGAAAGAAACTACCCTTGTATACTCAGTGTGTTAGTGGACCCAAGGCTAGGAATGTACACTTTTTACCTTAAGGGAATAGCTTAGGTTCAGGCCTCGATACACAACCTAGCACGATTGGACTAATGTTTCCCTGTCGAGAGACCCTTAGTCATTTATGGAAAATATGTTTTTCCTTCTTATACCTTAGCATTGAATTGATTGTTGATCGTGAGGCCATGAACTTGGATTTCCTTACATCGACACTATTAATATCTTGGATCATATATAATTGTATAAGGTATCTTTCAACAATATGCTCATGACATTTCCAAACATATGTAACACTTTATATATCGAAGATTTAATCGATAGGAAATCTATGTACATAGGTATATAGATATAGTAAATATGCATAGACACGTTAGTGTTAAAGAAAGGGATAAGGTTTGAATGAGTAAATAGAATTATCACTCGTCAATGTTAAAGTATCATTAAAATAAAATAATAAGGGGATTATTATTAATACTCGTCAATATTAAGTATAGTCAGAAATGTGGATATGCCAGGAAGGATAATGACGCCCTAGAGGCTCTTATGAATTGATTGGCACTTCAATAAACATAGGTTCTTAAGATTACACCTCAACATCTGTGAACCTCTAGTGATTAAGTTTATGTTAGTTATGTTAATTCGTAAAGTAGGAAATGAAAGTCCCCTAAGAAAATAAAAATAAAAAAATAATGTAAAATTTGGGGTACGTTACAGGTCATCTCACCATTTTCGCAATAAATTTTTTTCTAGAATGATTTAGACCATGAAATTTCTATGCCAATGATGAAACATATCCAAGTATATGTGGTACAAAATTCATCTTGTGTGTCATTTTATTTTTGGAGTGACACTCCGTGGAAAATAGGGTTTGTGGTTAGTCCTGAAACTAGTCAAAAAAAAGTGTTTCAGGTAAAAACATCATAAATTCTTCGTAAAAGATCCAAATTCAGTAAGAACAAATGTGTTGGTTATAGTTAAAGTTTGTAGTATGTTTTGTAAAAGTTTCATATCGATTGAACACATATTCAGTGTGGGGCACACTCTACAAGGTCACTCTCTTGAATAAGCCACAATTCAGCAAGGTATGCCATTTTTTCTATAACTACTTTTCTGAGAGGTTCCAAGTAGTGAAACTCGGAATAATTTCATAAAACACACCGAATAACATTGTGTATCAGTTTCAGATCTTTATTCATTATAGGTACAAAGTCATGATTATTTCAAGTTAGGGTTGTTGACTAATCCAAAACTAGTCATGTGAGACTAAAGAAAAGTTTGATGTAAATTCTAGTCTCTTGTTGTTTAAAGTTGAGGAAGGTTTGCAGGTATGTGGTCATATACACTAGGTCTATTACAGAGTTATAATTCATATTTGGATGATGAAATCGATGAGAGATTTTGGTTGAGGTACAAGTTGGTTACATGGTTGAGACAAGTAGTTGATGAGTTGGCACATACATGAGGTGTATAGTTGATGATGTTGGTACATATTGATGATTCATAATTGATGAGTAGTTGACACATGATTGGTACATACTTGGTACATGGTTGGTTTGAATTTTTTATGGTACAGGTTGGTGCATGGTTGATGCACTTTTTTATGGTACAGGTTGATTACAGGTTGATGCATGGTTCAGGTTTATTGTTATAGGTTTACAGTGGTATATCTCACAGTTATAGTGTCACAGTGGTTCCATAATTCTACTTCTATTTCAGGGCAGTTGGACGGGGCAAGGACACGTGGTTGTAGCCACCTTTTGGTTGTAGCCAGAGAACATAGGGGTTTGTAGCCTCCTTCTAGTTGTAGCCATAAAATTAGGGAGTTGGAGCTTCCATTAGGTTGTAGCTTGAGAAACTAGGGGGTTGGAGCCTCCTTCCAGATGTAGCTGGAAAACAAAGGAAGTTGGTGCTTCCAATGAATGTAATTCTTCAAGACATATAAGAAAAAAAATTCTGTGGTTTTCTCCCAATTTGGGTTTCCACATAAAACACTAGTGTACTATGTATGTGTGTGATTTTTCATTTATTATTGTTCATTATTAGATAATAATTCTACATTGATATAACACTTTGATTAGTTGAAGAAAAATAATTATAATTACACTATTACTGATTCACCCCCCTCTCGGTAATCCAACATAATGCTATTTAGATTTAGTGCAGAAGTACTAGGTGGATCAACTATTGTAGAGAATGATTCAATAGAGTTATTTTATTGCTGAAATCCAAGTTTTTAGTCTGCTGTTATAATTCCCATGTTTTTGTTATAACTTTGTTTTTGGATGTAAAGTCATTTTTACTCTCTGCTGAAACATGTGTTGAAAATATTTCTCTAGAACAAAGATCAATCTTTGTGTAAGATGCATGATTGATTTACTTAAGTTTTTTGTTTTTGTTGTAATAGCCTTTTATTATTTGTTGAAACACATTCTGAAACACATTGCTGAAAAACATCACTGTAGCTTACATGTGCCATTGAAACACTTGGTTGAAACACATTGTTGAAACACCTGGATATATCTTACAGGTGTTGTTACATAGTGGTAAAACTTGTGTAATAGATTTTTATTGTTTTGTGAAGCATTCTCTGCATCCTTCATTATGGTAGCAGAGCTAGTAATATTTCTAGTTTCTTGTTGTAACTAAATATAGTGATTTGGAATATGCTTTGAAATGGATACAAATAGTAATTTGGCTCAGCCACATATTCCTGTTTTGAATGAAATAAATTATGATTCTTGGTTTATCATAATGAGGAAAATTCTTTGTTCTCAATATCTTTGGGAGTTTTCTACTATTGGTTATCCAAAGCTTGTTGACCAAGCAACAAAAATGACTCTAAAAAATGTTGAACATATTTTTTTAAAGGAGAATAGAAAGAAAGATAACAAAGCCCTCGGTCTTATTCAACAAGGCCTAACTGAAAGAATATTTCCGAAGGTGTCAAGTTCAGTTTCCTAAAAGCAAGCTTGGGACACTCTTGAGACTAGCTATCAAGGTGTATCCAAGGTGAAGACTGTTAAGGTTCATAATTTGAGAAGGGACTTTGAAAATATGAAGATGAAGAACATCGAGTCATTTGATAGTTTCATGACTCTAGTATTGAATGTTGTGAATCATCTAAGATATTATGGTGAAGATCTCTTAGACAAGAGAGAAATTGAGAAAGTTCTCAGATATTTTGCAAAGAAGTTTGAATCCGTAGTTGTACCCATAGAAGAATTTAAATATATCAATATTATGTATATTGATGAATTAACGGGTTCTCTAATTTCTCATGAATTTGATCGTTAACCTCTATTAAATGTGCCAACACCCAATAAGAGAAGTAGTTCCAAAGAAAACAAATAAAGGAGCACGTTTCATGAGGATGGTATGATTTGGCAGGTAACTTCACGAGTTGCATCAGATAGTCAAGTTAGGTTTCTTAAGATACTCATGCACATGAGTTATTTTGAAATATGAGGGATCATTTGTGCATTTTTTTACTCTTTCCTTGGCACTGTGTTTTACTAAAGCTTCTTTTCCCTTTTTCTTTGTTTCACCTTTTTTGGATTTAGACTTTTATTTTATTTCATTTAGTCATTTTCTCTCCAGTTTTGTCGAAATTAAAACCAACCATGGCAGCCTTGACATCTTTGCGGATTTGAGAAATTGTTAGATTTGTAGATTTGAGTGATTATTTCTGTATAATCTGAGTGCCCCAGGGGTTTTTCAGCATAATGAATCCATTTCTGCATTAAAAAATGGATTTTGAACAACAAAAAATAGAGGTTCCTCTAAATTTATATCGTTGGGTTATGGTGAAAAAATTCATTTCATAGAACAACTAGACAATGCCGAAATCCAATAAAAGAACATAAAAATAGAGCTCTTTTTTTTTTGGTTTATTTTAATCTCCACAAAAATATTATTAACAGTTTCCTATGTTTAACAACTTTGGAGATAAGGAAATAATTCAAGTAAAAGGTTTCCTATGTTTAAAAACATTGGAGATCAAGAAAGAATTCAATTCAGAGGTTTAAAGAAACACTCAATGAGAAAGTCGGTCTTCTATAGGGACTAATAACTCTTGTGAAAATATGTATGTTACAATAATTAGTTGGTTTGAAAGAGGTGCGTCAGGGCCGATGGAATTCCGACTGTAAAATAACTTAATGAAAATTGTAAATATTATACATGGATATGGAGATGATCTCGTATTTATAAAAGAATTGTTGCATTGGAAGATTTTTGTAACGCCCTCCTCGTTACGACAACAACTCCTTAACAGGTGCAATTTTTTTTTTTTTTTAAGGTGTGTGCGTACGTGTAAAAGGGAACATACCTACTTGACTCTACATCGCCACCCGACAATCGACATGACACAACCATGATGAACAAGACCAGAAGGCTTAAGGTGTACAACAGGTAACTGCAAGAAATAATGACGATAGACATAAGGCGCACAACAAGTAACTGCAACGTTTAACGACATACTGAGTTATGCACAGTACAACACAAAGGAAGAATCCATAGTAGTAGATTTTACTATTTTTGCACAGGAAAGTAGGGCATTTAATCTTAGTTCTCTGCTCCGAAGAGAGAGAAGATCAGATAGGCTCCTGGCCGACTGCTTAGGCAAAAACTAGTAATCTCCGTCAGGTGTGTCGCAAGAGTGGAAAACCTGCCTTTAAAGGGCCCGAGACTCTTGATACGACACTGGATTATTTACACAGAGATAATCACACACAGACTTAGGTACTAAGGCTACATGGAAGGGTCTACAACCCGCTCGACACGACTGACCCCATACTCAAATGACTCAACCAAGTACAACAATAATAAAGAACAACCATCGACTCTACAGAAAGCACACATACGAAGGACTCAGACAATGACTAACCAAAATTAAGACGAGGTATTTTCCACGACTCACTTGGCATTAATCACAACCAATTACTCCTTGAATTCCAGTAATCGACGAGTCATCCAACCCATCCTTTGTAAAATTTAAATTGAAGAAATTGCAAACCCCAATCACTAAAATCGTAATAATCGATGATACTTAGTTCAAGACCTCTCAATCCATGTGTCATTAGTAAACAACAAAAATTTCAATAGCATTACAATAAAATAACACTTCCATTATAGCTCATATTACCGTAACTTGCAATTAAAATAATAATCAATTTACCAACCATGTTATCAACACCCACCTTATATCTTTATTTTAAATTGCAATAAAGTGTTGCCTTGACATATTACCCACCAAATATTTTAATGAAGTCACTCCATACATAGTACAATAGAAATAGATTACATGGGTCACGATGCCATTACATTAAAACTACCATATATCTACACAATTGACAATACCATTGCATATTTTTAAGCAATTGATCCTAGCAGTAATCATTCACATTAAGACTATCCTAGCTTAACCGCAATAGAAAATACCATTTTATATTTTAATCAATTAATCCTAGCATTAATCCATCATATTAAAACTACCATTCTTTACACAATTGATAATACCATAGAAATGGGTTAAATCATAACCTAAACCTTCAACCAATGGAAATTAACCAATTATCATTGAAGCAACTATACTATTTTCATCTGCTCATGAATTAAATCCTAATCAGCCCCTCTAGGTTTATATAGTTATGTTTTGGTATAGATATAAATCATTCACACTAATCATTAGTATTCAATGAAAAATATTTAATTATTAGCAGTACAACCCAAGCTGTCAGGTTACTCAATATTCTATCAATCCATTCCAGCGCTAACCGTTTCGCTTGATATAAAAACATAATTAAACCAACGCTACCATTCTGACCAAAAATGAATAACTTCAGTACAGTAAAAAAAAAAGGGTAAGGCGACGAAGGGGTCATAAAGACACCCGTTGCCAGGTAGTTAGATGTCAGGTAGGAGCGGTGGTGACTGAAGAATCCAAGGAGGCGTGCACAAGAACGGTTTTATGGAAAAAGAGAGTAATTAAATTACTATGGAAAATAAAAAACGAAGAAGGCATACGCATGTCCTACACGTAAATCCTTATGCTAAACAATTTCCCTGGTTTGTAAAATAGATGATCGCTATCATTTAAACACTGATGTGTTCCACGCAACCCTTATCAAAATCATGTACTAAAGTAGAAACAAAACTATTAAATTAATCGTAAATCGCCACTTGCCACTCACTTAACCTTGATGCCAGGCTCCATTAGAAACAAATTTAAACTGGTAATAAGAGGATAAATCTCCCAGCAAGTAAATATGACTGCCTAAAATAACCACGACATTAAACGACTCTGTCAATATACAACAGTACCATTTGATATGACCACTGCCTTGAACGCTATTGCCAAGGACTCATAGATTGCAATTTAAAAGTTCTGCTAGAATCGAGTAGAAGGTTGGGTCAACACCCCAATGTGCTACTGGTGAAAAATGCCAAGGGTAATAAAAAACTCCCTTCCAGCACAACAGGCATGAAGAGAAAAGGAAAAAGAATAGCGACAAGGGTAACCTGGGAACTTCCCCGACAGTAGAATGACCCAATCAAGCCGAATTTGCCTCAACCCATGGGAATCGAAGGCAGAATGCCCGAAAACGAATTACCAACAATTTACAATGAGATGACTGTAGGTTTTGAAAAGAATGACAGTGATTTAAAAACGAATTGATAGAATTTTGCAATGAAGACAATAATATTATAAAACGAGATGCCCACAATCGAATTCCCATTGTAAATTAAAATAAAATGCCCATAGTCCATGAATTCACCCGCAGAGAACGAATCGGGTAAAAATCGCCAAAACACAATCACCCACTGTAAATAAAGAGAAAAGAGAAACGCCCACAGGTAAAAAGGAAGACACCAGCACTAATTCATCCACCGAGAACATAAAACGCCCACGGAAAAATATCAGAGAATGACATCCAGCAAGGGTCGGGGTTTAACAATAAATCGCAGAATAGAGTGCAGAAGATCATCTGAAGGCACATAGATACAAAATCAACCCGTTTGCCGAGTAAGGACCATTATCAAAAGATGAATCAGCCAGGGACAGGCTTGTTGGTAAATAATAACAAAAGGTGTATGTCGGGCGGTGTAAACCCTTCATACAATCGACAGTTGTGAAAAGATTAAGACTATTAACAAAGATAAATCAGGATTTTTGGCAAGCGTTGGATAAAATTAACATTTTGATTCATTGAAGGAAACAGAAGATACAACAATGGTTATATAAAATTTAACTCCAGATTTTTTTTCCAATAGCAAGCAGATCTACATCATAAAACCTAGTTACATTGTATATTACCAAATTAAAAATCATACCGTTGCCTTGTAGCCCGCCACAATGACGTCCGCACTTCGTGTCGCTCCTTCTCCATGGCGCTCCCGCTCACCGACCATAGAGACTACACCGGTACCTCCCAGCCAAATGCTAGGGGTACTCTACTTCCCCCTTAGCCCCTTGAGCCGCAAAGGGGCCACACAAGATCCAGAAGATAAGTCTAGCTTCTCAGCTCGCCTCCAAGGTTGATCTACCACTCCAATAAAGCTGAGAAAACCCTAACTCCTCACAAGCA
>JZKD02S0599836.1:228092-240829 GCA_000966675.3 Picea glauca | reverse complement strand
CACTCGCTTCTTGTGTTTCTTTGGTGCGACGTGCCCTTCAGGATGCACCACATGCTCCAAGGGTGCCACTCGCCAACTGGACTGATTGGTAGACATCTATAACCCCTGGAGTCAAAACTCCTCCAGGTGAACTTGTGGGAGACTAAGGGCTCTAAGGAATAAGGCCCCCGCCTTATTGCGCGCCCCTTAGAATCATTGTGAGTGACTGTCGCAATTTTCCCTCACGACATCATGGATCTTCTCGAACTAGGTAATCGTTAACCTACAGTTCGAGCCACGGCGAGAGTGCTAGTAGACGATGGCAGGGCTGTTGTCCACCCCTCTCCCTCAACCTCTCTGGAAATCGTGTGTGGCCCCTTTACTCCATATGTGAGTCTGGTCGACAAGCTATCATTAGCCTGCATCATCAACAATCATGTCAGAACATGTCAACATCATATCATCAGATCAAAGAATATAACAGTAAATAAATCAACCCAAATAACACACTCCCTGACTCAATCCAGAGTCCAAGGGGGTTCCACCGATGCCTCTGCATCCTCAAGGTCCGAAACCCTGCACACTCAATGAAACTGAGTCAGCAGCACCTGTCTACATCAAAGTAGTAAAAACATTATGTCATCCATCATAACACATCATAATCAAGGATAAATAGTTTAACATCATAAAAGTCCAGATCACTTGTGAGCAAGTGTCCTCAAAGAATAAGTTTTCTCAGTGCGCCAGAGTGGGATGTTACATACACCCTCTCTTGGTCTAAACTTCATCCTGAAGTTTCTCAGTATAAATGCCGAAATAAAAGTACCATAGTATCATAAGTCTATCTATCAAACAAAAATGGGAACTGCTGGCGCATATCATAAGCGTCCTCCCAGGTCGCCGAGTGTGGACTATAACTGTCCCATTGGACCTTGACCTGATCTACCGTTTGACGTCGTAACTATCGAATGTGATGATCTAAGATGCAGACCGGCTCAGCCATGAGTGCTCCCTCATCTGATACCTACAAGGAACTCATGTTAATCATGTGTGTAGGATCACTAATATAATGTCTCAAAATAGATACATGAAAAACATCATGCATACGCCTCAAAGAATCAGGTAAGGCTGGTCGATAGGCCATGGGCCCCTTTCTCTCCACAATCTCAAAAGGTCCCATGAACCTAGGAGAGAGTTTATCTCCCTTTCCAAACTTGATCGAATTGTTATGCGGTTTAACCTGCAAGAAGACTCGATCGCAGACCTCGTAACTACGGTCGACTCGGTGCACATCGACATAACTCTTTTGTTGATCCTGCGCTTCTTTGATCATTTGTCTTATGGTTTGCATTTTCTCTTCCATTTCTTAGATCGCTTCTGGTCCCACCAAGACCCTATCCTCAAGCCGATCCCAACTCAAGGGCGTCCGACACGGTTGCCCATAAAGAAACTCGAAAGGCGCCATCTTAATGGTGCTCTGGTAGCTGTTGTTGTAAGCGAACTCTACTAGAGGCAAGAACTCCTCCCAACACTTTTGTTGGTCCATCACGTACATGTGAAACATGTCTTCCAAGGTTTGGTTCATTCATTCTGTCTGTCCGTCAGTCTCTGGGTGATACGCAGTACTAAAATTAAGATGGGTTCCCAAGGCCTCTTGAAAACTCGTCCAAAATCGTCCAGTAAACACTGATCCTCGATCAGATATAATCTTCTTAGGCATGCCATGCAGCCTCACAATATCACTAATGAAAACTCTCGCTATGTCAGGTTCCTGATACATCGTATGCACCGAAATAAAGTGATCACTCTTCGTCAGAGTGTCTACTACTACAAAAATCGAGTCCTGTCTCCTGGCCATCAGTGGAAATCCAACAATAAAATCCATCGAAATAACTTCCCATTTTGATTCCGGAATAGCATGTGGTTGAAGTAAACCTGTCGGGTGTCTATGCTCAGCCTTTACCTGCTGACACTCTAGACATCTAGCCACAAAGTTGACTATGTCGGCCTTCATTCCCTTCTAGAAGAATAAGGGTTTAAGGTCTGCCCTCATCTTCGTGACTCCCGGGTGAGCCATGTAAACTGCTCTATGAGCCTCGCTCATGATCAACATCCTCAACTTGTCGTTTGGCGGTATGTAAATCCGACCTCTAAACCTCATTAAACCATCGCTATCAAATGAATATCCCTCATATCATGGTACCATCATTGCGTTTTGTCCGATAAAATCCTAGACTTCTTTGTTCCAGTCATCATCACGCTGTAAAGTGAGAATCTTCTCACGTAGATTTGTCTGAAGAGGTAACACCGAAAAGATGCGTGGCCTCCGACTCAAGGCATCAACCACTCGGTTCACTATTCCCTTTATGTAAGTAATCTCGAAGTCGTACTCGCTAAGCAATTCTGACCAACGTCGTTGTCGCGCGTTCAGGTCGCTTTGCGTAAAAATGTGTTGTAGTCCACAATGATCAGTCCTTAATTCAAATTTTCGTCCAACAAGGTAGTGTCTCCATACCTTCAAGGCATATACGATGGCTAATAACTCCAAATCATGCGTTGCGTAGTTTTCCTCATGCCTTCTTAGTTTCCTAGAAATGTAATCAATCACTCGTTCGTCTTGCATCAAGACTCTGCCTAAACCTTCCTTGGATGCATCAGTGCATACCAAGAATTCCACATCCATGTCAGGGACCTTTAGTATCGGCCCAGTTGTCAATAACTCTTTAAGCCTCCGAAATGCTTCCGCGCATTTCTTTGTCCAAACAAACTTCTTGTTTTTCTTCTGCAATTCCGTGACCGGATTTGCTATCTTCGAAAAACCCTCAACAAATCGTCGATAGTATCCTACTAAACCCATAAAACTACTCACTTCTGTGACATTCGTCGGCGCAGGCCATTCCATAATAGCCTCAACCTTTGCTGGATCCACAACGATACCTTCGCTGGAGATGACATGCCCTAAGTAGTGAATCCTTGATTGATAAAAAGAGAATTTGGAAAACTTCCCATACAATTTGTGCTCTCGAAGGCACTGCAGTACCAAGCGCAAGTGCTCATCATGCTCCTTCATCGTCCGAGAGTAGATCAGGATGTCATCAATGAATACTTGGACGAACTTGTCCAAGTACTCGCGGAACACCTTATTCATCAAACTCATGAATACCCCTGGGGCGTTTGTCAGTCCAAACGGTAAAACAGTAAACTCGTAATGTCCAAATCTCATCTTAAAGGCGATCTTAGGGATGTCATGCTCCTTGATCCATAACTGGTGATACCCTGATCGCAAATCGATCTTGGGGAACACCATCGCCCCCTTCATTTGATTGAACAGATCATCAATTCTAGGTAAGGGATACTGATTCTTGATCGTAGCCTTGTTAAGTTGACGATAGTCAATGAAAAGCCTCCACGATCCATCCTTATTTCGTATGAAAATAACTGGTGCACCCCACGGTGACACACTAGGGCGTATCAATCCCAGGTCCAACAACTCCTTCAGTTGCATTTTTAGCTCTTGCAACTACGGGGTCGAAATCCAATAAGGTGCTCTTGCTATCGGTTCGGTCCCCGTTTTTAGGTCTATGGTAAACTCCAATTCCATTTCCGGCGGCATCCCAGGTAATTCCTCTGGAAACACGTCCGCAAACTCCTTCACCACTGGAAGGTGTTCTAGACCTTCCGCTACTCCCTTTTCGTTTAGCGCGAGGATTGCATAAAGCTTGCACCCCTTGCTAATAATCTTCCACAACTGTAAGGAAGAGACGAACCTCAGGGAAACTCCCTGGTTCTGTCCTACAATCACATGTCTCTGTCCTTCGTCATCAACCAAGCTCAACCGTTTCGTCTTACAGTTGAGTATCGGCTCATGCGATTCCAACAAATCCATACCAATCATGATGTCATAAGATCCTAAGATCGTGATGTACAAGTTGAACCTCGTGAAAAACTCTCCCAGGTTAAGGGCACAGCCTGTAACCTTTCCTCCCACCTTCTGTTTGGCTCCTGAAGCCATCTCCACGAATCTAAACCCATCTTGTTCGACTGCCTTTACCTTTATCCTTTCTAGCGCTACACCAGAAATGAAACTCTCAGTAGCACCTGGGTCTATCATAATACTAAGGGTCTGGTTAGTGACCGTACCTATTGTCTCGAGCACAGTCGACTGGTGCTCTACCTGGCGGTTATTCACCGCTGCATGAATCCAATGGGCCTTGCCCATATCTCCCACGGTAGCGGGTCCAGCTGATCTGGACGCCCTGGTCCTCTCCACAGGACAGTCACGCTGGTAGTGTGGCTCCCCACACGTCCAACACCCCTTCTTTGGCCTAGTAGTCCTGGTACCCGAAGTAGAAGATGACTTCCCACCGGCCTGAAACCCCGGTCTGTTCTGCTGAAAAGGCCTAAACTGATGCTGCTGCGGGTGATGCTACTGTTGGTGCTGAGGTCCCTGATAAGGTCTCCGCTGCTGAGGCGGCGGTCACCGAGGTGTAGTGAAAGTGGATCCCCTATGGAAGCCATGATATCCTACCATATGTCTCGCTGGTGTCTGGTGCTGCAGCGTTCCAGATGAACCCTGCCCTGTGGGTCTCACTGGAGTCTTGGTCTGACCCCCACTGATAAGATCCTCCTCTGCTATGAGGGCCTTTTGGATAGCGTCGCGCAAGGTTTGAGGCATCAAGATCCTAACCTTTGCACGCAGGCTATAGTTAAGGCCAAACATGAACCGGTTGACCTTGAGTTTCTCTTTGTTAAGGTGCGGGGCATACCGGAGAAGCTCCATAAAACGTGCCTTGTACTCAGGCACCGTACGACCTCCCTGTCGTAATGCGTTGAACTCATTGAGCTGACGCTCAATGAATTCCTCTGAAAGGTACCTCTCTCGGAACCGTTCCTCAAATAGTTCCCATGACACATCTTCAATGGCCATGTTCAGCTGTGGCAGGAGAATCTTCCACCATAGAAGAGAGCTCCCCTTCAGTTGAAAGACCGCCATGTGGACCTTCATGTTGGAGGTATAATCGCGAAGTGAAAATCACATCACCATATTCTCCAACCATGCCTCGGTGGCTGCGCCATTCGGGGCACCAAAGAACTCAGGAAATTTTACCTTCTCGAGTTCACGGTGAATGCTACCTGTAACTGTCGGTGCACGCAGTGAAACCTCAGCGGGTGCCAGTGCCTTGGCCTCGTCTCTGTCCAATCGGCTGATCAGAGCCTCAGACATGCGCTGAAAGGATTTCATCATCCCAATAACATCACCAACCGCTAACTTCTCCTGTCCGAGAACCTGATCGCCTCCCTGGGGGTTAGACCCCTCAGGCATGGATGTTACTGGAGGCATCACGCCTCCTCCCCTAGCACCCCGTCGTCTGCCTCCGCGACGTCCTCTAACCATGATTACCTGCACACACACAATCAACTCAATCAACAATAGTATAATCAAATCTAATCATGTCGACGAAATTCATAGCGAACCCCAAGCCATGGGTCGAACCGGCTCTGATACCATATGTAACGCCCTCCTCGTTACGACAACAACTTCTTAACAGGTGATTTTTTTTTTTTTTTTTAAGGTGTGTGCGTACGTGTAAAAAGGAACATACCTACTTGACTCTATGTCACCACCCGACAATCGACATGATGCAACCATGATGAACATGACCAGAAGGCTTAAGGTGTACAACAGGTAACTGCAAGCAATAACGACCATAGACATAAGGCGCACAACAAGTAACTGCAACATTTAATGACATACTGGGTTATGCACGGTACAACACAAAGGAAGAATCCATAGTAGTAGATTTTACTATTTCTGCACAGGAAAGCAGGGCGTTTAATATTAGTTCTCTGCTCCGGAGAGAGAGAAGGTCAGATAGGCTCCTGGCCAACTGCTTAGGCAGAAACTAGTAATCTTTGTCAGGTGTGTCGCAAGAGTGGAAACCCTGCCTTTAAAGGGCCCGAGACTCTTGATACGACACTGGATTATTTACACAGAGATAATCACACATAGACTTAGGTACTAAGGCTACATGGAAGGGTCTACAACCCGCCCGACACGACTGACCCCATACTCAAATGACTCAACCAAGTACAAAAATAATAAAGAACAACCACCAACTCTGCAGAAAGCGCACATATGAAGGAATCAAACAACAACTAACCAAAATTAAGACAAGGTATTTTCCACGACTCACTTGGCATTAATCACAACCAATTACTCCTTGAATTCCAGTAATCAACGAGTCATCCAACCCATCCTTAGTAAAATGTAAATTGAAGAAATTGCAAACCCCAATCACTAGAATCTTAATAATCCATGATACTTAGTTCAAGACCTCTCAATTCATGTGTCGTCAGTAAACAACAAAAATTTCAATAGCATTACAATAAAATAACACTTCCATTATAGCTCATATTACCATAACTTGCAATTAAAATAATAATCAATTTACCAACCATGTTATCAACACCCACCTTAAATATTTATTTTAAATTGCAATAAAGTGCTGCCTTGACATATTACCCACCAAATATTTCAATGAAGTCACTCCATACATAGTATAATAGCAATAGATTACAAGGGTAATGGTCCCATTACATTAAAACTACCATATATCTACACAATTGACAATACCATTGTATATTTTGAAGCAATTGATCCTAGCAGTAATCCTTCACATTAAGACTATCCTAGCTTAACCACAATAGACAATACCATTGTATATTTTAATCAATTAATCCTAGAATTAATCCATCATATTAAAACTACCATTCTTTACACAATTGACAATACCATAGAAATGGGTTAAATCACAACCTAAACCTTCAACCAATGGAAATTAGCCAATTATCATTGAAGCAACTATACTATTTTCATCCGCTCATGAATTAAATCCTAATCAGCCCCTCTAGGTTTATATAGTTCTGTTTTGGTATAGATATAAATAATTCACACTAATCATTAGTCTTCAATGAAAAATATTTAATTATTAGCAGTACAACCCAAGCTATCAGGTTACTCAATATTCTATCAATCCATTCTAGCACTAACCGTCTATCTTGATATAAAAACATAATTAAACCAACGCTACCATTCTGACCAAAAATGAATAACTTTAGCACAGTAAAAAAAAAAGGGTAAGGTGATGAAGGGGTCATAAAGACACTCGCTGCCAGGTAGTCAGATGTCAGGTAGGAGCGGTGGTGACTAAAGAATCCAAGGAGGCGTGCACAGGAACAATTTTGCTGAAAAAGAGAGTAATTAAATTACTATGGAAAAGAAAAAATGCAGAAGGCATATGCATGTCGTACACGTAAATCCTTATGCTAAACAATTTCCCTGGTTTGTAAAACAGATGATCGCTATCATTTAAACACTGATGCATTCCACGCAACCATTATCACAATTCTGTACTAAAGCAGAAACGAAACTGTCAAATTAATCGTAAATCGCCACTTGCCACTCACTTAACCTTGACGCTAGGCTCCATTAGAAGCAAATTTAAACTGGTAATAAGGGGATAAATCGCCCAACAAGTAAATACGATTTCCTAAAATAACCACGGCATTAAACGACTCTGTCAATATACAACAGTACCATTTGATATGACCACTGCCTTGATCGCTATTGCCAAGGACTCATAAATTGCAATTTAAAAGTTCTGCTAGAATTGAGTAGAAGGCTGGGTCAACACCCCAACGGGCTACTGGTGAAAAATGCCAAGGGTAATCGAAAATGCCCTTCCATCACAGCAGGCACGAAGAGAAAAGGAAAAAGAATAGCGACAAGGGTAACCTGGGAACTGCCCCGACAGTAGAACGACCCAATCAATCCGAATCTACCCCAACCCATGGGAATTGAAGGCGGAATGCCCGAAAACAAATTACCAGCAATTTACAATGAGATGAATGTAGGTTTTAAAAAGAATGACAGTGATTTAAAAACAAATTGACAGAATTTTGCAACGAAGACAGTAATATTATAAAACGAGATGCCCACAACCGAATGCCCACTGTAAATTAAAAGAAAACACCCATAGTCCATGAATTCGCCCACAGAGAACGAATCGGGTAAAAATCGCCAGAACACAATCACCCACCGTAAATAAAGAGAAAAGAAAAATGCCCACAGGAAAAAAGGAAGATTCCAACACTAATTCACCCACCGAGAACACAAAATGCCCACGGAAAAATATCAGAGAATGACATCCAGCAAGGGCTGGGGTCTAACAATAAATCGTAGAATAGAGTGCAGAAGATCATCTGAAGGCGCAGAGATACAAAATAAACCCGTTTTCCGAGTAAGGACCATTAGAAAAAGATGAATCAACCAGGTACAGGCTCGCTGGTAAATAATAACAAAAGGTGTATGTCGGGCGGTGTAAACCCTTCATACAATCGGCAGTTGTGCAGAGATTAAGACTATTAACAAAGATAAATCAGGATTTTCAGCAAGCGTTGGATAAATTTACATTTCGATTCATCGAAGGAAATGGAAGATACAACAATGGTTATATAAAATTTAACTCTAGATTTCTTTTCCAATACCAAGCAGATCTACATCATAAAACCCAGTTACATTCTATATTACCAAACTAAAAATCATACCGTTGCCTTGTAGCTTGCTGCGATGACGTCCACACTCCGTGCCGCTCCTGCTCCGTGGCGCTCCCGCTCGCCAACTGTAGAGACTACACCGGTACCTCCCAGCCAAACGCTAGGGGTACTCTGCTTCCCCCTTATCCCCCCGAGCTACAAAGGGGCTACACAAGATCCAGAAGATAAGTCTAGCTTCTTAGCTCGCCTCCAAGGCTGAGCTACCACCCCAATACAGCTGAGAAAACCCCAACTCCTCACAAGCAATCAATCCAGTTTACAGTTCGGCAGCATAACAATACCTAACAACCCCTCCCCTTTTTCCCCCCATCCCCCTTTCTTTTATGGAGTTTTGAGCCCCCTTGCCCTAATCATATTTAATTTAAGTTTTAATGAAAAACCCTCAATAATTCTCTGTCTTACAAGTGTCACTCATCCCCCACATTTCTCCCAAAATTATTTTCTTGAAAATTATTAAAAGGCTCATTTCCCTATTTTATTATTCCCTCTCTTTTTTTTTTTTTTTAAACCAAAAAGGTAAATGCGCCAATGCATTTTTTCATTTTATTTTTAAATTCATACTTTTTATGCTCCCTCTTGTTAAATAATTTTATTACTATTCGTTCAGTCTCAATTTATCTAATAGTTTAGTCCCTTAAGCATTCAATTTATTCACTGAAGGTTATGCGTTCTGTCAATCAAAACTATGGCTTTCAGTATTCGTTTATTTATGAATTAGTTTAATTTTTTGAAAAACTATTGCATTCATAGGGGGTTATGCTTTAAAAGTTTATATAAGGTTATGTATTTGATAGAAGGGTTTTCATAAAAGTTAGGCTTTCAAAATGTTAATGAACTCTCATTGCAAGTTGTGTTTAAAGAAGGAGATGCCTTCAATGAAATTTATTGTCTGGGTTAACTAAACTGTAATTTGTGTATATTTTTATTTTTAGGAAAAGTTATGTTTCAATTTGAATAAAAGTTATGAGTTCATTAAAAGTTAAACTATTTCATTTAGAATTAGGGTTAGGCTCTTTTTAGAGTTAGAGTTAGGGCCTTTTTCCTCAAGGTTACATGAAATTTTTATCTTAGATAAGTATTTTTTTTTTTTGACTTAGGTTTAGATTTTGAACCGGACGACAATTGTTTAGGGGAGTCGTTTCAAGAATTTATTAAGGAATTATTGTCTTAGGGCTATTTATGTTTGTTTCCTCCATCCACATCCATGCGACGTGCCCTTCAGGATGCACCAAGTTCTCCAAGGGTGCCACTCGCCTCGTTCGTTTCCTTTACACGACGTGCCCTTCAGGATGCACCACGTGCTCCAAGGGTGCCACTCGCTTCTTGTGTTTCTTTGGTGTGACGTGCCCTTCAGGATGCACCACGTGCTCCAAGGGTGCCACTCGCCAACTGGACTAATTGTTAGACATCTATAACCCCTGGAGTCAACACTCCGCCAGGTGAACTTGTGGGAGACTAAGGGCTCTATGGAATAAGGCCCCCACCTTATTGTGCACCCATTAGAATCATCGTGAGCGACTATCGCAGTCTGCCCTCATGGCATCGTGGTTCCTCTCAAACTAGGTAATCGTTAATATACAATTCGAGCCACGGCGGGAGTGCTAGTAGGCGGTGGCAGGGCTGTTGTCCACCCCTCTCCCTCAACCTCTATGGAAATCGTGTGTGGCCCCTTTACTCCATATGTGAGTCTGGTCGGCAAGCTATCGTCAGCCTGCATCATCAACAATTGTGTTAGAACATGTCAACATCATATCATCAGATCAAAGAATATCACAGTAAATAAATCAACCCAAATAGCACACTCCCTGACTCAATCCAGAGTCCAAGGGGGTTCTACCGATGCCTCTTCATCCTCAAGGTCTGAAACCCTGCACACTCAATGAAACTAAGTCAGCAACACCTATCTACATCAAAGTAGTAAAAACATCATGTCATCCATCATAACGCATCATAATCAAGGATAAATAGTTTAACATCATAAAAGTCCAAATCACTTGCGAGCAAGTGTCCTCAAATAATAAGTTTTCTCAGTGCACTAGAGTGGGATGTTACAATTTTGATTACCTTGATATCCTTTTGTCCTTATATCCTCTAAAAAGTAGTTTGGTCTCGGGTTTTCTTTGTTCTTTCATTCATTTTTTATTAATATGGTAAAAATAAAGAAGTTTGCTGCTTCAAAACATGGATCTCGCAAAAAGCAACGAAATTTGGAAATGGTCTTTGACTGTCCATTTTGCAGTCATCTCCAAAGCATGGAATGTGTCAAGTGATTCACTGACTCATGGTTATTCACTTCATCACAAATTTTATGAATGTACATATTAATGTTTAATTTTCTATAATATATGAATGGCTCTAAATATGAATTGTTTAGAACCCCTTATCCTCCTAGTGGCCCAGTATTTAACATAGCCTGAAAGCCATCCAAGGGTAGGCTTTTGACCTCCTGAACCCTCAACTGTGATAGGGTTTTGAACCTTCTAGAAGATTCTTGTAAGTTATCACATGAATAGACCCATATTCATGAGTAATGGGGTTGACACGACATCCTCTCATTCCATGGTGGTCAACATGATAGTTAAACCTGTAGGAGACATAACTCTTGCATATGAGCTCCGATTCACACATGGTCGATACGGTTGGAAATTTATTGGAGTATAGAATATCGTCAAGGTAGTGGGAAAAAGTTGCAAACACTAGAACCCGCAAAAAAGGTCATTTAATGCCTCAAAATGGCTCTAGAAGGTTCTAGACCACAATTTTTTAAACTGGGACCTACCACTAAAATGACCCTCCAAGCTGATTCCTCCAATTGTTTTCGATCATCAGAGTATCGAGATAGATCACAAATAATATAATGATCCGATCCAGATCACAACTACTTACAACGATGATATTCTTCTCCATATCTATCATTAATAGAGATGATGTTCTTCTCCAGATCTACCATTGACTACCACGATTCCCTTCCACATCTCAACACCAAGGATAATACCTACTTTAATTTCATGTTGTTTTGCACAACTTTAATTTCATATTGTTTTGTAGCTGCTTTAGTTTAAGTTGTATGTAATTTTTTTATGTAGAGGGAAATTGATTTAGTAACAACAATTGGTTGCCGGGTAGAGAAGATTAATAAGTATAAGGTATCGATTTATTTAAAGTGGTTAGTTTGCAAGTCACAAAGTAACCAATAGGAAATGAGGCGTTCAAGAACCGAGGTGATCGAGAATCATATGTAGATCTGATCAAAGTATCAATGCACGCCTGCCACCCCCCACAATAGTGCTTCGAATTTCAAAGTTTGAATCCAATGGAAGAACAAAAGAATAAAGCTCCTTTTTTGTTTATTTTAATCTCCACAAAAATATTATTAATAGTTTCCTATGTTTAACAACTTTGGAGATCAAGAAAGAATTGAAGTGAAAGGTTTCTTATGTTTAACAACTTTGGATATCATAAAACAATTCAATTAAAAGGTTTAAACAACCACTCAATGAGAAAGTGCAAGGAAAAGTGTGAGTTTTGGTCGACATAAATCCTCTATTTGGGGTAGGTGATTGCTTTAGTTTAAGTTGTACATACAAATTTTATGTAGAGGGAAATTGATTTAGAAAAAAAATTCTTCACCACATAGAGAAGAATAAGAAGTATAAGGTGTTGATTTATTTAAAGAAGTTAGTTTGCAAGTCACAAAATAATCGATGGGAAGCAAGGGGATCAAGAACAAGAGCCTAAGCGATGTGATCAAGAATCAAATCTAGATCAGATCAAAGTATCAATGCACACCCCCCACCCCCGCAATAGTACTTCAAAGTTCGAAGTTGAAGTCCAAGCAATAGGATAAATGTTCTTCGAAATGACGATTTTTTCGGGGACATTTTCCTGAAATCCAATGAGAATTTGTTCGATTCATAGATTTGAGTGATTATTTATGTATAATCCTAGTGCCCCAAGGGTTTTTCAGCATGTTGAATCTATTTCTACATTCAAAAATGTATTTTGAACAACAAAAAATAGTAGTTCATCTAAATTGATATCGTCGGATTACGACGAAAAAAGCCATTTTGTAGAACAACTAGACAACGTCGAAATCCAATAGAAGAACAAAAAATTAGAGCTCTTGTTTCTTTTTATTTTAA
>JZKD02S0599836.1:138339-176192 GCA_000966675.3 Picea glauca | reverse complement strand
AAAAACCATGAGAAGTTTGAGGCTCATTAATTCCGCATAATTATTAGTTCCATTTCCCAATCCAGAAGATAAAGTGAAGTAGTGTGTGTCTGAGAAGTATAGTAAGCCTTCTCCTCCACATGTGTAGTGTTGGGAAGCTCCGTTAAAAAATCCCCAAGGTGTGGATTTTTCTATGTATACTTCTTTTATTACTCTATTCTTTGTTCTTTCTTTTGAGGGAAAGGAAGAGAAAATTGACAGACTGTTTAGTGAGGTTTTCTCATGAGAAATAGTTGCCTCTTTGAATATGGCTTCATTTCTTGCTAGCCATACTCCCCAAGTGATCAGTAAAGGGAGTAATCTATAAGTTTTGTAAGAGGACTTTTCCCACCAGTTCTTCCAGGATTGTTCCAAGGTGTGGCCTTCCCATTGAAAAGGGAATTTCAGAGTGCATGAAACTCCTGCCCAAACCAATTTTAGATAAGTGCATTCAAGAAAGAGATGTTGTGTTGTTTTTCTCTCTGTCTTGCACAATGAGCATCTGCTTGGTCCGAAAAAAATTATTTTTTGTAAAATATTTCAGATTGGGGCTTTATTTGAAAGCACACACCACCAAAAGAGTTTTGCCTTAGTAGGACCATTGATCTTCCAAATATTTTTCCACCACCAGACTAGTTTAGCTTCTGAAAGTTCTTGCATTTGTTGCGAATAACCTTCCTTTGGAGTGTAGATAATAGACTCATTTTTGTCCCAAACCAGTTCATCTTCTTGTTCTCTTATCCTGATTTGTGAACGGAAAAGGGCATTTCGATAATTCTCCAATTCTGTTGAATCATCAGTGTTTAAATTAAGAGTAGAGGCAGTTTTCCACACTTGAGCCCAAATGGTAGTGGAGGGTTGGTCAACAAGTGAGTTTAAGGAGTTCAATCCTTTTTGCTTTAAAGTGGCTAGTAGTTGATCTGAGAGTAAGTGTTTTCCTTTGCTTCCTATCCAAGGATCAGTCCCTAGCCTTACTTGGAGTATGTTTCCTACCTTCCAAGCAAGATCACCTTCTATTACAGGGAAATATTTTATCACTGCCTTCCAAATCGTTGAGGCACCTCTGATATTTTTCTAAGTTCTTCTGATCCAAGACTCCAGGGTGTCTGGTTCAATGTATTTTTTGATGACAACCTTTGTCCAGAGACTATTTGTAGAAATAAAGTGCCAACCCCCTTTAGCAGCTAAGGCTTTGGAGAGAACATGTATATTTTTTAGGCCCCAACCACCTAAAGATTGCAATCCTTTTCCATCTTACCCAAGGAGTCCCATTGGTATCTTTATTTCCACTCCGCATAAATCTGAAAGAGAGTTTTCTAGCTTCCTCCAAAGTTCCTTTTGGGATCCAAGATAGAGACATCCAAAAGACTGGGATGGCTTCCAAAACTGATTTTACTAGTACCAATCTACCATCTCTGGAAAGCCATTTGTGGCTCCATGAACATAACCTTTTTTCTAATTTCTTCAGTATCCAAGACCAATCTTCCTTTCTGTAATCATTTGGTTTCAAAGTGAATCCCAAGTACTTGAGTCCTTCAACAAACATTTTCTCTTCAAAAGGGAAGTGAAGTTTGTATTGATTTTTTTCCATTTCTAAGAGACAAAAGGTGGTGAGAGTAGACTTTCCTTCATTTATTATCATTCCTGTAGCTTTGGAGAAGAGTTTCAAAGTGTTATTTAGATTGTCAGCTTCCCCTCTAGTTCCTCCAGAGAAGACAAGGATGTCATCTACAAAGATAAGGTGGTTTACATGAAGAGTATTGGAAATATTGATGCCTGGAAAAGACTCAGATCATTTTTCTGCTGCTAAAGCCCTGCTTAATCCTTCAGCAAAAATAAGAAACAAAAGAGGGGAAAGTGGACAGCCTTGTCTTAAGCCTCTTTCAGATCTAAAAAAGTTTGCGGATGACCCATTTATGAGGACTGAGAAAGTTACAGTTGTAATACATCACATGATCCATCCGATAAATGGAACTGTAAATCCTAAATGTGTTAAAAGCAATCGTAAATAGAGACAACTTACCCTGTCATAGGCTTTGGAAAGATTGATTTTAAGAACCACACTCTTTAGCTTCCTGGTCTTTATGTTGTGTAGGGATTCCTATGCCACTCCAATTGCTTTGTGTATCTGCCTACCCTCTAGGAATCCAAACTGTTCCAAGGATATTTTGTCAGAAAGTACAGTCTTAATTCTTATGGATATGACTTTGGAGATGATCTTGTAGATGCAATTGCACAGGGAGATAGGTATGAAGTCATCCAGGGTGTCTGGGTTGTCCTTCTTTGGAATAAGGGCAATAAAAGCTGAGTTTAAATTTAAAGGAATTTGTCCAGTAAGCCTTGTCTCTTCAACTAGGCTTAGTACATCTTGTCCAATAGAATCAAAGAAGCCCGGGAAGAACTCAATTGTCCATACATCTGGCCCTGGGCTTTTTTCCTTTTGAAAACTATCCAATACAACCTTAAGTTCTTCTAGTGTTACCTTTTCCATAAGAATTCTATTATCTTCCTCACTAGTAAAGATCGGAAAGTACTGTACCATTCGAATCACGTCTTCAATAGTGGCCTTATTTTCTACTTTGTAGAGATCTTGGAAGAACTTTTTTCCAATTTTCACCATTACTTCAAAGGTATGTTCCTTTTTTCCGTCTTGATCCTTTAACTACCAGATTGAGTTTATGCACCTTCTACCTTTTGCATATTCTTGGAAGAATTTTGTGTTCTCATCTCCACTCTTCAGCCAGGTGGCTCTTCTTTTTAATCTCCATGTATCTTCTTTTTCCTTTAGTAGTCTATTTCTCCTTTCTTCCAATTTTAGTAGACTTAGTTTGGCATTTGTTGTACCAAATCCTCCACCATGATCTTCAAAAATAAGGTTTAATTTTGATTCTAGTTCCTTCAGTTCCAAATCCTCTTTTAGGAGTTTCTGATGTGCCCAGGTCTTCGTCTTCTCTTTGATAATGTGTAGGTTTTTTACAAAGTGTAGACCTGTCATCTCATTGCTTCCTAGGTTATAGTATTACCAATTTTCCTTAACCAACTTTAAAAAAGTTTCATCACTGATTTGGGTTCTATTGAACTTGAAAGGACTGGGTGTCTTATCCAATCCAGTTCTTAGTTCAAGGAAAATTGGGTAATGACCCGAGATTCCCTCGTGTCCTATGCATTGTTTCAGTTGAAAGGATTTTTCAAGAAGTGTATCCTTTATCAAAAAACAATCTTGTCTTTTTGCAATGATGTCTTCTCCCACTCTGTTTTTTCTCCAAGTTGGTTTGAATTTAACTGGCTCAATATCTAGAAGATTGTGTTCATCCAATTTTTCTGTAAAGTATGTCGAGAGGGGGTCTGATCTTGCATGGGATCCCCAAACTTCTTTAATGCCTAAAGAGAAATTTAAGTCTCCTCCCAGGATTAAGTGTTTTTCTTTTAGGAAGGACCTGTTGAAGACAACGTCCCAGTAAGGGACTCTGTTGTGACAGGGGCCATAGATGTTTACAATATTGAGGGGGTCTTCAAGTTCTTTTGAGAATATTGTGATCCCAAGTCCATATTCAAAACCCCAATGGTTAAGGACTTTTATAGTGCGACAATTCCATCCAATAGATAGTCCTCCTGATCTCCCAATAGAGTCCAAGGTAATGAAGCTCCAGTCCGGTAAAATCAAAGAGACTTTATTTTCAACTTCTACCCCTTCCCCCAAGGTTTCTTGAAGGAGAAGTACATCCGAATGTTCTGTGAGCATCATTCTTTTTAGGGCTGGTTTTTTGAGGGGACCAGCCAAACCCCTACAATTGAAGGAGCAACACTTCATCAAGGCCCCTTTCCCAGAGTTCACCTTGATCTAAGCACCCTTTCAATAAGTCAATTTTGGATCTCTTTTGTTCTTTTGAGAAGAAATATTTCTTGCCTCTGCTAGTTTTTTCTACTGGAGTTGGGTTCGATGCTAAAAATCATGTGTGTTCTCTATTTTGTGATCTTAAGAAGTATCTTCTTTTTGAGGTGTCTGTCGAAGAGGTAGTGGATGCATCTGAGGTAGGGGTAGGAGAATAAGTTAGTTGTACTGAGGGGAGGAGGGATGAAGAGGAGGCCGGGGAAAGAGCTGGGAAACAAGGGGTCAAGGAAGGAGGTGGAAAGGGGGGTTGTAGAGAAAACAAGGGAGAGAACAAGGGAAGGGATGGTGAGAGCAGCCACTCAAGACTTTTAATAGACAAATTATTTATTAAAACAATAATAGAGGGGGTAGGGTTATATGAGGTACCCGTGACTAGGAAGGAAGAGTCTTCTGTATAAACTGGAACTTGTTGGATCAGGCACATGGTAGCCATCTCTGTACAGGGTTGGACCAAATCTTCGGCCAAAACTCTGGTGAGGCATTCCGTTTGAAAAACCTACTCCTTTTGTAAGCAGGGATCATGAACCAAAGAGCCAACATTCTTCTATGAATCTTTATTCCTCCCATATGCCATTCCTCTAGTTCTTAGAGGGAGCTTGCAATTTTTAATCAGATGTCCATACTGATGACATCTTCGACATCTGAAAGGAATGTTGTCATAGTCCAATTTTTGGGCATATGTGTAGTCTCCCCAGGTGAGATCCATCTCTTCCCCCAGACCCTCCCTAACATTCAAATTAACCAGAATTCTTGCAACCTTCCTTTGTTTTGTTTCTTCATATGTCATATCCACATCCAAGAAATATCCTAAGAAATTCCCAATTTTTTTGAAGTACTCAAAAGACCATAGATGGAAAGGAAGTGTTGGTAGTCTTACCTAGACCGAGATTTTGTCAAGGCGTTCTGTACTTGTGTCAAAAAGTGAATTCCATGGTTTGAGAAGCATTGGAGAGTTTTTGACACTCCAAGCTTTACTTAGTACCCATTTGGAATGTTCATTGTTCTGGAAGGTGAAGGCATACCAATTCCTGTTTAATTCCACTAGTTTCGGTGATTATTTGAGCTCGGCCTTCCAAGCATCATGCATCCAATATCAGATGGTTTTTACCGCAAAGACATTTTCATTCACTCTCCCAACAATTGTTTGGCTTACCATAGGTGTGACCTTGCTGAAATTCACGTCTTCACCGAGAGCTAGGTTTCCAATTTTCCCTTTGTTCTTTAAGCTTTTCCTTTTCAACCTAGGCCTTGTTTCTCTGTCTCTGACAACTCCTTCTGAAGTATTTAAGTGATTTTTTGTGTGTTCTTTGGTGGAGAAATATTGTTCAAAGACACTATACTCATCTGGTTCCAGCCGAGCAGAGATAAAACCCTTTCCATAGGAGAAAGGGACTGCAGATGGTCCTAACTCAGAAGAGACCGGGGGGTCGGTACCTTCGCTGGAGGGGTGGCCCAGGAGGGTGAGTTCCAGAGAAGTGATACCTCCTGTTATGGAGTTTACCCACTCTAGGTCAGTATCTTGAGGTGGACTTAGTGGGGGGAGAGCACAAGAAAGAGTGATTGTGGGCTTGGTCACCCACGGTTCTGGAAAATATCTGAACAATCGTCCATCTAGAAGATTGGGTAGGGAGGGGGAAAAGGGTTCAGCCTGGGGAGGAGCAGAAAGGAAGTCAACAGAGTTCTCCCGCTGTATGGGAGGTCCTCCATCTTCCAAGAAATCTGTTGTCACGTTGTCTGTCATAATTTTCTTTATGGCGTGAGTGAAATGTGTGGTGACCAGGAGGTCTTCCGTGGTCGGGAGGGAAGGGGTATACCGTCGGGGAAGGGGAGGGGGGAAGGGTCAGATCGGGAACAGGAAGGAGTAGAGTTTAACCGCAAGAGAAAGAGAGGGACAAAAGAAACTACAGCCATGTGCGAGAAGTTCGCTCCATGGTCTTGTAATATTTGGATAATAAAAAATAATAAAATAATAAAATAATAAAAAAATTGCCAAAAACGGAATAGTTTTCTAACAATTTGTTTGAATTTTGAAATTACTTTAATTTTGGGGATGTCACATCCTTTTCCCCTTCAATAAAAAATTGTCCTCAATGTTCGTTCCTTTCTTGGAACAAGATTGGATGAGATTTCCACAAATCTCCCTCCAACTCCCAAGTGGCCTCCTCAGGGCTAAAGTGCTTCCATTGCACCTTTACCTGAGTGACGACTATGTTCTAAAGTGCTATTTCTCTCCGGTCCAGAATGCGTAGGGGCTCTTCCTGGAACTCACCTTCTAGTTCCACCTACACCAAGTTCCAATCAATCATATGAGTAGGGTCATGGAAATACTTTTTCAACAAGGAAACATGAAATACATTATGAATTCTTAGATTAGTTGGAAGTGCAAGTTGGTATGCTATGGGTCCAATTCAAGCTAGTATCTCAAAGGGCCCACAAAACTTGGGTGCCAATTTGGTACAGTTCCCGAGTTTTAGTGAACTCTTTCGGGCTTTGACTTTTGAGTAAACATGATCTCCCACTTGAATTTCCAAGTGTCTTCTTTTCTGGTCCGCATAACTTTTCTGTCTATCATGTGCCTTGTTTAAGTTATGTTGCACCTTTCTTACTGTACTTTCCATTTTTTGGAGAATTTATGGTCCAATCATGAGTCTATCAACCGGGTCATCCCAACTAATTGGTGTCATACACTTTCTGTCATACAGTACCTCGAAGGGGCTCAATTTAGCCGAAGTTTGGTACCCTTTGTTATATGTGAATTCTACCAAGTATAGGTAGTCTTCCCACTTACTTGGTTTTGTTCTTACATACATACGGATCATATCTTCTACGATCTAATTTGTTTGTCCGGTCTATCCATCCATTTGTGAATGGTAACTTGTGTTGAAATTCAAATTAGTATTTATCCCTACAAACAATTCTTTCCAAAAAGTGGATGTAAATTTTACGTCTCTATCTGAGATCACCATTTTAGGAATACCATGAAGTCTAAAAATTTCCTTCATAAATATTTCAACGATGTTTATAGCTTTAAAAGTAGATTTCACAGGAATAAAGTGTGCATACTTATTGAGTTTATCGATTACAACCATAATAGAGTCATTTTGTTTCTGAGTTTTGGGAAAACCTATTATAAAGTCCAGCGATATGGTCTCCCATTTCCATTATGGCACTGGTAAAGGCTGTAATAGGTCGGTTGGATGCTAGTGTTCAGCCTTAAGCTACTGACAATCATGGCACCTAGCCAAGTATTCTGTTGTTTTGGCCTTCATATTAGGCCAAAAAAATAGTTTTCTAAGTGTTGTTATCATTTTCTGGTATCTTAGATGGCCAAAATACAGTTTCTTATGCACTTCATCCAAGATTATTAGCTTTAACTCTGTTGCATATGGTATGTAAAGTCTATTTTTAATTCGTAGTAGTCCCTTCTTATCAATACTCGGATCTGGTTTATCTGAGTTTGTGGTGTTGTTTTGGAAATTTTTCATTATCTTAGTGTAATTTTTGTCGTTAATACCTGTTGTCCTTATTCTTTGCTCCAGATCACTTTCCGCCCTGCTGATATTTATCTCACATAACCCATGGACTCTTCTTCTTAAAGCATCTACTACCTTATTTTCTTTACACTTGATATGTCTGACTTCGAAGTCGAATTCTATCAAGAAGGAAAGCCATATTGCTTGTCTTTCATTAAGATATGGTTGACTAAACAGATATTTGACACCACTATTATCCGTTAATAGTAGAAATTTTCTACCCATTATGTAGTTTCGCCACATTTTTAAGGCGTGTATTACCGCTGCCAATTCTAAGTCATGAGTAACATAATTTCACTCATGTTCTTTTAATTTACGGGACTCATAACAAATTAGGTGTCCTTCTTATGTTAGTATACCCCCGATTCCTTCTTTACTTGCATCAACACATACAATAAAGTCTTTGTTTGGGTCTGCTACCTTCAATACGGGTGCAGTTGTCAATAATTCTTTTAGCTTGTTAAAATTGTCTTGACACCTCTATGACCAGTTAAACTTGGTCCCTTTCTTTTGTAATGATGTGATAGGGTAGGCTATCTTTCAAAACCCTTCTATAAATCTATGATAGTATCCGATGATTCCCATGAATGACCAGAGATCCGCCACATCCTTAGGTATCGGCCACTCCGTGATGGATTTTATTTTCTCAGGGTCTTTGACAATGCCTTCTGCTAAAATTACATGTCCAAGATATTGTATTTTCTTTTGATAAAAGTCACACTTATCAAATTTGGCATACAATTGTGTTTCCTCAACGTTTGCAGAACTATTATAAAGTGTTCTTCGTGTTCTTCCTCTATTTTAGAATAGACCAGAATATCGTCGATAAATACTAGTACAAACTTGTCGAAGTACTGACTCAAAATACTGTTCATCGGGAACATAAACGTGGTTGGTGTGTTAGTGAGTCCGAAGGGTATGACTACAAATTTGTAGTGTCCATATCTTGTTCGAAAAACTGTTAATGATAATCATATCGTAAATCCAATTTTGAAAAGATCTTGGCCCCTCCTACTTGATCGAACATGTCATTTATCCTAGGTAAGGGGTACTTGTTATTAATAGTCATTTTATTCAATTGACTATAATCGTTACAAAGAATTAGAGTATCGTCTTTCTTTTTCATAAAGAGGACTGGTGCTCCCCATGGTGAAACACTCAGTCTGATATACTCTTTGTCCAACAATTCCTGTAATTGTATTTTTAATTCTGTCAATTCTAGTAGACTCATTCGGTAAGGTGATTTTGAGATAGGGGCTGAACCAGGTAGCAGATCTATGGAGAAGTCTATTTCCCTCCTAGGGGGTAATTCTGATATCTCATCCACTAACATGTCTCTGAATTTGCATAGGACAACAAAATCTTCTAACTCTGGCTTATCTATATGTTTTAGTAGATTCATCATTTGGATGGCATAAACTTGACATCCCTTTCTCATACATTTCTTGAGTTGCATTGCTAAAACTTGTCTAACTGATACAGGTTTTGGTATACCTTGGGTTGTTCTAGTAGTGCCAACATCGTCTTTATAGTTAAGTGTCTTGGTAAAACAATCTAGTACCACTTTGTTCTTTTCCAACCAATCCATTCCGATAATCATATCATAAGATCCTAGTGGTAGGATGTTCATATTCATTCTTATGTTTTTCTCATCTTAGCTGAACTCGAAATCAGAAATAAAATCAACTACTTTCCTTTTTGTTCCTGTTGCTAGTTGTACCATCCATGATTTTGCGTGCTTTAGTTTCTTAATTTTATTTGACTCTACTACATTAGGAGTAATATAACTTAACGTAGCTCCAGGGTCAATTAAAACAAAAATTCGAGTGTTTTCAATTGTACCTTCGATTTATACCACAGAGGATTGGTGGTCATCTTACTGGTTGTCTATGGCTGCATTCATCTGATGCAGGCTTTTGCCCACATCTCCCACCATCGAGGCTTCCTGGAAATTATGAACAACAGTTCTGTTTGCTGAATTTAAACGTGTACAATTCTTCCTTAGATAAGGTTCTCCACATTCCCAACACTTTAGTGGTTCACGGGGGTTGTCCCCAAACTTCTTCATTCCCAGATTTATTGGTTTACACCTTGCGTATTCAGATGGTTGGAGTGAAAATACTTTCACGAAAATCTTTTCGTTGCATTATGATAAGGAGTTGGCTGGTATCCTTTCTTTCACTGATTCAATCGTTCTTGTTTCTTATCCTTCCAGGCTTTGGGAAACTCTGCCCACTGTTTGTATTGATCGTAGCACATTCGTGCTTTCTTGAATACTTCAATCAATGATTTGGGGTTGTCAAACTCAATTATGTCCCTATAGGACTATGGTAAATATCTTAAGAACCGCTAGATTTTTACCTTATCCTCTCGGATGTAAGGTACGAACCTTAATAATTCTAGGAATTTATTTATAAGGTATTCCATTGTCATCTATCCAAGTCTTATTTCATAAAATTCTTTTGTTTTCCTTTCATAGTAGATTTCAGATAGGTACTGTTTCTTGAAATATTTCTTAAAGTCATACCATTCCATTTGTTTCTCCTTTAGGCCCTTGGCCAATTTCAGGTCTTGCCACCAAATGTTGGCCTTCCCTTTCAGATTGTATATGGCCATTCTGACATTCATATTGTTGGAATAGTTATATATCTGGAAGTATTTTTTGATGTCCAATAACCATGCCTCTACTTCTTCTCCTGTTTTGGATTCTCCATCAAAGATAGATGGTTTAATTTTCTTAAATTCTCCTTCAAGGTGGTCTACTTGTTTTGTCTTTCTATCTGTTTTGGTTTTGTCCTTAGTTGAAGGTGTACCTTTAGACGAACTGTCTCCTTTTTTTGTTTCCAGTCCCAAGTTCTTGGAAGCTCTCTTTCTGACTTCTTCGTCGTTATTACCATCCTTTAGGATTTTCTTGGTCACTATACTGCACAGCAGGACTTCATTTATTCCTTATTGTTCCTACTAAGCTTTCTTTAGTTTCTCATTGTCGGCTTTGAAAACCTGCAGTTCGACGATGAGATTCCTCATTGTTTCCAAAACTTCAGTAGGTGAACTTCCATCATTATTCTGTCTCTGATTTTCAAGAGGTCTTTTGTCAGGATTCCCATCGATTCGGATTTCCCTATCGTCATTTACTGCTACCATGATTAACATACAAAACAGAAAAGGGTTTTATGTTTGTAACAATAAAGATTTTTATTAGCTTTATAAAAATAGAATTATACATTTAAATAAATCAGATGGCCCTATTCAAGGTCCAAGTGTTGTAGCCTATGGCTCTGATACCATATGTAATGTACCCCAAAATTTACATAATTTTTATTTTTTTTCTTAGGGGACATTCATTTCCTACTTTACAAATTAACATAACTAACATAACCTTATTCACTGTAGGTTCATGGATGTTGAGGTGTAAGCTTAAGAATATATGCTTATTGAAGTGACAATCAATTCATAAGAGCCTCTAGGGCGTCATTATCTTTCCTGGCATATCCACATTTCTGACTATACTTAATATTGACGAGTACTAATACTAATCCCCTTATTATTTTCTTTTAACGATACTTTAACATTGACAAGTGTTAATTCTAATTACTCCTTCAACCCTTATCCCTTTCTTTAACACTAACGTGTATGTGCATAATTACTATATCAATATACCTATGTACATATATTTCCTATCAATTAAATCTTTGATATATAAAGTGTTACATATGTTTGAAAATATCATGAGCATACTGTTGAAACATCCCTTATACAATTATATATGATCCAAGATATTAATAGTTTCAATGTAAGGAAATCCAAGTTCATAGCCTTCTGATCAGCAATGAATTCAATGCTAAGGTACAAGAAGGAAAAACATATTTTCCATAAATGACTAAGGGTCTCTCGACAGGGAAACATTAGTCCAATCGTGCTAGGCTATGTATCGAGGCCTGAACCTAAGCTATGCCCTTAAGGTAAAAAGTGTACTTTCCTAGCCTTGGGTTCACTAACACACTGAGTATACAAGGGTAGTCTCTTTCTCGTCATTAGGTACAGAGTAGATGTTATGACATCCTTTCCCATCACATTTACTCGGTGCGAGGACCGGTGTAGTAACTATCAGGGTGTATTGATACCTCCATCCCTCTCCTTAATGAAGACGTACCTCGAGACCCACTCGAACCTGTCACCTGATTTCATGTCCTATGAGGGTTTGGTCACTTCCTGAATATCACATGGCTCAATACGGTAATATTAAATGTTTCTCTCTTAAGCCCTTCTCGAAAACTAGTTAGGTTCGATTTCCATTTGTCTTGATCGCTTTGTAAGAAAAGTCTAGGGTAGTGATCGAGATACGCTCTAGTTTGAGGATCGAGGAGGTGTGTTTCTCTGGCAGAGGCAGAATACGATTGGGTCGTCTCCCAACAACCGGTGTAAGTATTTTAATCCCTATAGTTTTATCGTTATTTTGTATGGGAGTTTCCAATTTTCCTTAAGAGTTTTCTTTGCACAGGCATATCGGTATTTGCGTAGTGTAGTTTAGTTGTAGGGTACTGGTGGTTGTTTTTTAATGTTGTTGTCCAAGACATTCCTCTGTAGTCTATCAGTCTGTATGTTCATTGCATTATTTCGTAAGTGTAGTAGTCTTCCCTTACAAGTTAAAGAATGGAAATGATATTGTAATCTAGTCACTTTCACTCGCGACTTACATTAGGGTTTCCGTCCTTTTAAGTATCTGGTCGACTTCTGTATGTATAAAACCTAGCCGAAAAATTTGTGTGCTTAAGGGATAATGGTACTAGGTTTTATTTCCTATGTTATACGATATGTTGTGTTCAAAAATTATCGGCCTTAGTAAGAATACCCATTGACAAGAATCTATGTTTTGTTATCCCGACTGAATTCTTACTTGGGGTTTTTCAGAATACCTTTCGGCGGTGTTTCTTGATTGTCTTAATATTTAGACATTTTTTTGTTTTGTTGTTTTAAGTTCTTAAGAATTGTATAACCTATCCTAATGATGGGGCCTATGATCCTTGCGAGGTACCCATCAGATCAAATTTGGATCTCTCCTCCCCTCCAGTTCTAGGACGACCCTGTCAATCCTGAAGTAGACGACAGCTGATGATAAGGCCCTAAGTTGAGTATAGTACATAAATCCTATGTATTCTAATTTTTTGTATTATATTTGTAACATCCCTGAACATCAACCCCATGACTGGGAAAACACTACTATGCAGAAACAACATTCTCATACTTATATGTATACCATGAATTAAGTCATATTACACACATTTAGCTAAACTAAACAAAGTAATCACAAAATTATGACTAACATGCAGATTTAATAGGATTAATAGTAATTCATGATTATAGCGGAATACATGATAATATTGCAAGAATCACAAACATGCATATACTTATAAATTAAGTACAAAATTAACACTTATCTTTTATTACTGGCGTAATTCTACCAACCACGTGTAGGCCTTCCACGAAACTCCCAGCCTTAGACCACGCTACTCATCACACTCAGTAGTGGGTCACCGCTGAGCTAGGAATAAGCTCCACCCAAGGCAAGGAATCCTAGTCTAGATTGAGGTTACAGGGAAAACTGCACAGAATAATTGGAAGGATTCTTCCAAGGATGCCTTCTTACGCCCACTACTCATGAACTCTCATTCCCCACATGCCTGTTCCACCTGGGAGTATACACCTTCACAAGAACATTCCATCAGTGCTTCACCTCCCTCTATGGGTCTTGGAAATAGGCCAGATCAGGAAGTCTTAGAGCTTCGTAGCTGGTGTTGGACTCTCTCTGGAAGAATACCACTTCCCAACAAACTCCTTCACTTGGAAATAGCTTCTTACAGGCCTGCCAGACTACCTCTTCAACTAAGGGCCTTACAAACTGGTTCTTCAGCCCCTTCTGACTCAATTCCCACACGGTGAGGATAACCACAACACAACCCCACTCAGTAAAATAGAAAGTAACAACCTACAGACAGATCTGGTACAGATTCATCTTTGCAATGGCAGATAGACTGGGTTCTTGAACTCACAAGTCAAATTTCCCCTCCTGACCAGTTCTCTCAACAGTGCATAGGTATTTCAAGGACAAATGTAGAACAATAACAGAATCAGACAAATGATGTTTTGGTCTTCAAGAAGACGTCTCATTTTTTTGGTTCTCAGAGTTGTGTGAGGGTATTCGAAATTAGACACAAAGGATGATGGAATGAGGAGCAACCCCCTCCATGGATGACTTCTGTAGTTTTTAACTGCATGTGCCTGGGTCAACACATGTCACCCATGAAGATACATGCACTCCATCAGCATGCGTTCCTCGCTAGGAACTTAGGACACAACATATATTTCACATGGCTTTTGGAATAATATTAAAATATTATTCCCAAGGACTTAAGCCCCTAGGCTCAACACATATCCTCTCTTTCCAACCTTCCAACCCACAATCCCTTACCCACTCTATGGAAGCTTAGTCCCCCATCACTCATTCATCGTGGTTGGTCTGTACACAATAGTGTTTATATTTTTATTAATGTTTTGCATAATTTCATATACAAAAATAGGCTCTCGGCCTTAACACTTAGGCTCTTCAGCCTAATAAACTCATAAGCCTTACCAGCTTATATTAACTTGTCTCACCAACCTATAAAACATGATTTACAATTCATAAACATGATTACAATAGGGCTCCACCTTGGGGATATTACAATCCCCTCCCCTTATTTTTGTACTGTCCTCAGTGCAACTTTCACACAACATCAACAAGATTTCCAAAATATTCAAAAAGATGCAGTTATTCTGCCTGCATAGAATCCTCATTCTCCCATGTCGCATCCTCAGGACCGTACCAAGTCCACTGGACCTTTACAAGCCCTATAGCTCGATTCCGGAGCTATTTTCTTTTCCTATCCAATATGCGCACATGATGCACTTGCAGGATTCCTTCTTGCTCCACCTGAATTACATTCCAATCGATAACATGATTAGCATCAGGTATATATTTCTTAAGCAATGAAACATGAAACACATTATGTACAGTCATGGATGTAGGTAATGCAAGCATATATGCAACTGGCCTAATCCTTTCTAGGATTTCAAATGGCCCACAAAATCTGGCTGCCAACTTGGCACAGTTTCCCAGCTTCACGAAACTTCTATTAGATTTTACTTTCAGGAAAACATGATCACCCACTTTGAATTCTCTGTGGGTTTTGCTTTTGTCAGCATAAATTTTATGCATTTCTTGGGCATCTTTTAAATTCTTCTTAATTTTAAGAATTTGCTCTTCCATTTCCTTGAGCAACTCTGGCCCAATTACTTCCCTGTCAGCTGGATTATCCTAGCTTACTGGAGTATTGTGCTTTCTTCCATAAAGTGCTTCAAATGGGCTCATCTTCAATGATGCTTGATACCCATTGTTGTAAGGGAATTCTACCAAGTGTAGGTAATCTTCCCATTTTCATGGTTTGTCCATCACATACATTCTCAGTATGTCTTCTATCACTCTATTCACCCTCTTTGTTTGTCCATCAGAATCGGGATGATAAGTTGTACTAAATTTTAGATTCGTTCTGAATCCTTTGAACAATCCTTTCCAAAAATTCAAGGTGAATTTCGGGTTTCTGTCAAACACAATTGTTTTGGGAATTTTGTGCAACCGTGTCACTTCCTTTACAAAAATATCAGCAAAATCTGCTACCTTGTGAGTAGTTTTTAGTGGAATAAAATGGGCAGCTTTTGTAAGCTTGTCCACCACTACCATAATCAAATCATGCAACTTGCCTGTACTGGGAAATCCTGTAGTAAAATCCATTGTCACCACTTCCCACTTCCATTTAGGAATGGGAAAAGGTTGTAGAAACCCTGTTGGGTGCCTGTGCTCAGCTTTAACCTTCTGGCATTCCATACATTTGGCGATATATTCAACTATCTCTTTCTTCATACCTGGCCAAAAGTAATGGCTCCTGACTGCTGCCATAGTCTTCCGATATCCAGGGTTCCCAACATAAGTCACGTTATGCATTTCTCTTAGAATCGGAAGTTTCAAACCCTGGACATTGGGTATATACATTTTGTTTTTGTACAGAAGTATTCCATCAGCTTCTAAGGTGTAATTTTCCTCTTTCTGTGGTCTCTCACTCAGCTGTAGCTTTGCTACCAAGTCTCTGTACTGCAAATCTGCATTTGCAGCTTCCAAAATTCTATCCTTAATATCAGTCTTGTACATGCTAATGGTTGAAGCATGTAAGTTGTGCACCTTTATGCTGAGTGCATCAGCCACCTTGTTTTCCTTCCCTTTGATATGATTGATATCAAATTTGCATTCAAACAGAAACTCCAGCCACCTACTATGCCTGGCATTTAAGGTAGGTTGTTCAAACAAGTATTTCAGATAGTTTTGGTCTATTCTCAATTCAAATCTCCTTCCCATGGGGTAATGTCTCCATTTCCTCAGAGCGTGAATGATTGATGCCAACTCCAAATCTTGAGTGGCATAATTCTTTTCGTGCTCTTTCAGCTTCCTGGACTCATAACAGATTATGAATCCATTATGACTGAGAACTCCTCCCAACCCTTCTTTACACACATCTATGCACACCACAAAATCCACATTTGGATCTGCAATCCTCAAGATTGGAGTGTTGGTTAATAGCTTCTTCAATCACTGGAAACTTTTCTCACACTCTTCAATCCACTGAAACTTTTTATCCTTCCTTTACAAGGAAGTGATAGGGTGAGATATCTTTGAGAACCCTGCGATAAACCTTTTGTAATAGCCCGCTAGACCCATAAAGGATCTAACTTTCACCACATTCCTTGGAACTGACCATTCTCTAATGGCCTCAACCTTCTCAAGATCCACGATGCTCCCTTCTTCTATAATAATGTTCTCCAAGTAATGGATCTTCCTTTGATAAAATGAGCATTTGCTCAACTTGGAATATAGATGGTGCTCTCTCAACACTTGAAGCACCATCCTTAGGTGTTTTTCATGCTCTTCCTCTGACTTGGAATACACCAAAATGTCATCCAGGAAGACTATGAAAAACTTGTCTAGATAGTCCCTAAATACACCATTCATCAAGCACATAAAAAAAATAGGTGTGTTCAACAGCCCAAACAGTACCACTCTGAACTCGTAATGACCATACCTTGATCTAAAGGTGGTCTCACTAATGTCTTCATCCTTTATTCTTACCTGGTGATATCCTGATCTGAGATCTATCTTCAAAAATATTTTTGCACCTTTCAATTGATCGAAAAGATCGTCGATCCTCGACAGAGGATACTTGTTCTTGACAGTTACTTTGTTCAACTATTTGAAATCAATGCACAACCTCAACATCACATCCTTCTTCTTCACGAACAGGACCGGGTCACCCCAAGGTGACACACTTGGGTGAATGTACCCCTTCTTTAGAATCTCTTCAAGTGGTAATTGAAACTCTTTTAGCTCTGGCATGCTCATTCTATAAGGATCTTTCAACACTGGAGCTACTCCAGGCATCAAATTTATAGAGAAATCGATATCTCTCTTTGGAGGTAGTCCGGGTACCTCCTGAAATATGTCTTCAAACTTTGTTAGTACCGCATGGTCTCCAATCTTTGAGACTTCATCTCTGGATGCTTCCTCCACACAGACTGCAAACAATTGAAAACCTTTCATGTAGCACTTTTTCAGCTGCATTGCTGAGATTTCTCTAACAACCACAACTATGGGAATTCCTTAGACTATTTTCTGATTCCCCTCCTCATCCAGGCAAGTAAATTCCTTGTTACGACACTCAAGGAGGGCATGGTGTTGGTCCAAGCAGTCCATCCAAACTAAACAGTCATAAGAGCCTAAACGCAGAATATTCAATTTAGCCTTCGTGCTCAATCCCTTCATGTCCATAGGATAGGACTTAACCAACTCAGTGACTTTCCTCTTGGTTCCTGTAGCCAACTGCACTAACCAAGACTTTCCATGTTTGCTTCTTGATAAATGAAAACTTTCCACCACCCTAGGATCTACATAACTATGGCTAGCCCCTGAATCAATTAAAATAATAAATGGTTGGTTGTTAATCATACCTTCCACTTCAATCATGTGTGACTAAAATTTATCTTTCTTGTTGTCTAGGGCTGCATAGATCCTTGGCATTTTACTACCCATGTTCTCCACTTTTTCAGCTTGTTGAACATTATGGACAACTCTTGTTTTGCCATTTTTATGGGGACAATATATGTACTTATGGTTCTCTTTACAGCCCCAACACTGAATGGGCATCCATATCAACCTTTGTTCCCCCACTTCAGCCATTCTCGACTCTCTAAATGATGGTTGTCCTTGAGGACTATTTCTGAAAAAGGGAGTTTTGTTTCCCTTCTACCTCTGTTCTTTATTAAGCTTCCTTTGGTCATCCCAAGCCTTCCGAAAGGTAGGATTTTCTCTTTGTTGTTCATATAAGCATTTTTCTCTTCTTATTGTTTCTTCCATAGTCTTAGGATGATCATACTGAATCTTGTCACCAATGGGAGGTGGCAATCCACTTAGATACCTCTGAATATTAACAGCCTCATCTTTGATGAATGGAACATACTTCAGTAATTCCAAAAACCTTTGTTTGTATTCATCAATGTTCATGCTGCCCAACTTGAGTTCGAAGAACTCCTTCATATTTCTATCATAGTATCTTTTAGTCAGGTATTTCCCCTCGAAATACCTCTTGAATTCCTTCCAAGTGATATATTTCTCTCTAATGTGTTGCATCTGCACAGGTTGATCCCACCACATGGATGTTTTTCCTTTTAGTTGATACATGACAATTCTTCCTTTTGCATGAGAGGAATAATTTTGCAGTTGGAAATATTTCCTCATGCCAAGAAACCATGTTTCAACATCTTCCTCCTTCTTATGTTCTCCATCAAATGTAGGAGGCTTAATCTTGTTCATCTCCCCTTTCAATTCATCCACTCCATATCTTTGGTGTTTTCTAGTACGAGATGGGCTTGAATGATTGTGTGCTTCCTTACTAGAATGCTTTGGGGAGCGATGACGATGTCTACTACCACTCCTCGATCTTCTTTTTCTCTCAGGGGTCCTGCAACTCCCTGTTTTGCTTGTGTCACTCTCCTTTTCCAATTTTCTTTCTATTCTTTCCAGGCTCTTCAACATATTTAAGTTGAATTCACCCTATTGATCCCTGACCCTCATGAGATTTCGACTATCGGCTCGGCAATCCTATGCATCTTTATGCAATCTTTCAATGATTTTCATCATATTCCCTTCCTTATCCAATTCTCTTCTATGCCCATTGGAGTTCGATCCTTCGACTCCCAAGTTGACATACCTTCCTTCTCTTTCGTTCTCTGAATTGGAGGCAATCCACACCTCTTCCATTTCTATACTCGGTGTTGATTCGTGGTTGTCCTGACACTCGTTGAACTCTTCACAAACTACATGCAGTCAATCGAAGTTTGTCAAGCCTTAAACCCTTAACAAAACTACAACATTCATAAACCAACATGAATAAGAAAACATTTTGATTCCACGAATCTTCTGAGCTATGTTTGGCTCTGCAGTTTTTGGGCAATAGCCCCCATTTTCTTAGTCCCCAACCCATGCATCCATGAGCCATGATCAAACACTAAACTGCTAGGTTCTACAAGGCTCTCCAAATGAAACTTTGGGTTTTAGGATTTCAAGGCTTCAGGGTTTCATGTTTCGGGGTTTTGGTCCTAGAGGTTCTCGCACTCGCTTCCCTATCCAACTCCTGACTCCCAAACTTCCAAACTCTCTCCCCCTGGGCCCACAACATAGCTGTCTCCAACCAAGGTAGTGACACATGGTGTCCTTAAGAAGGTCCACATCACTTCTGGTGACATCATAGGGTCCCACCACTTTCACTTTTCGTTTCGGAGTTCTGGGCATCGGGAGTTCATGCATCCACACATTTTGAACTTTCATTTGTCAAAATTCCAAAATTCCGGTCTATTCATCTACTTGATCCAACGGTCAAGCTCCACTCCTATGATCTATGATGTAGATCGTTTCAGGATTTTGGGGTTTCAGGTTTTGGAGGTGTTCACCTCTCCTCACTTCCCATCTCCTGACTTTGCGAAATCTGAAAGGTTCTCGTGACTAACTCGAGTGAGACTCCACAACATATAACATTCGAGCCCTCCTCCCAGATCTATGGCATAGATCTTCTCGGGTTTTTGGGTTTTTGTGTCTTAGCGCTCCCCACTTTTTCCTGACATCCGACCTCCTAAAAGGCTTCTCGGATATCCTTCCGACACCTTCTCTGGCTCTAACAGTCATAAGGGATCTCCTTTCCTCCCGATCAGATCCAACGGCTCCAACATTTCATGCGTTGAGCTCTCTCTCTCCCTATGGCCATATACCACACCGACTACAGGTTCTATAATACCGCTACACCTCATGAGCTTTGTAACACAACCAAGTGACTCCTTGACACTCAAGAACATTCAGAGGTCCAAAAATTGGTTCTTCCAAACATGATTCCCACCTGAACTTCAGGTCTAATGACCACTTATCCAACCCATTCAGGTTTTCAGTGTTGTAAACCACGCTCTGATACCATACTGTAATGTTCTCAACTGTCAACCCCATGACTGGGCAAACGCTACTGTGTGGAAACAACATTCTCATACTTATATATATATATATAACATGAATTAATTAATATTACACACATTTAACTAAACCAAACAAAGTAATCACAAAATTACGACTAACATGCCGATTTAATGGGATTAACAGTAATTCATGATTATAGTGGAATACATGATAATATTGTAAAAATCATAGACATGCATATACTTATAAATTAAGTAAAAAATTAACACTTATCTTTTATTACTAGCATAATTCTACCAACCATGTGCAGGCCTTCCACAAACCTCCCAGCCTTAGACCACGCTGCTCATCACGCTCAACAGTTGGTCACCCCCAAGTTGGGACTAAGCTCCACCCAAGGCAAGGAATCCTAGTCTATGTTAAGGTTACAGGGAAAACTGCACAGAATAACTAGAAGGATTCTTCCTAGGATGCCTTCTTATGCCCACTACTCACAGACTCTCATTCCCCACATGCCTATTCCGCCCAGGAGTATACACCTTCACAAGCACAGTCCATCAATGCTTCACCTCCCTCTCTAGGTCTCGACAACAGGTTGGATTAGGAATTCTTAGAGCTCTGTAGCTGGTGCTAGACTCTCTCTAGAAGAATACCACTTCCCAGCAAACTCCTTCACCTGGAAATAGCTTCTCACAGGCCTGACAGACTGCCTCTTCAGCTAAGGGACTTACAAACCAATTCTTTAGCCCCTTTTGACTCAATTCTCGCATGGTGAGGATAACCTCAACACAAACCCACTCAGGAAAACAGAAAGCAGCAACCTACAGACAGATCGGGTACAGATTTAGCTCTGCAATGGCAGATAGACTGGGTTCTTGAACTCACAAGTTGACTTTCCCTTCTTGACTAGTTCTCTCAATGGTGCATAGGTATGTCAAGGACAGACGCAGACAAATAATGAAATCATACAGATGATGTTTTGGTCTTCAAGAAGATGTCTCGATTTTTTGGTTCTCAGATCCGCGTGAGGGTATCTAAAATCAAATGCAAAGGATAATGGAATGAGGAGTGACCCCCTCCATGGATGACTTCTGCAGTTTTTAACTGCATGTGCCTGGGTTGACACATGTCACCCATGAAGCTGCATGCATTCCATTAGCATGTGTTCCTCTCCAGGAACTTAGGACAAAACATATATTTCACATGGATTTTGGAATAATATTAAAATATTATTCCCAAGGACTTAAGCCCCTAGGATCAACACTTAGCCTCCCTTTCCAACCTTCCAGCCCCCAATCCCTTACCCACTCTATGGAATCTTAGTCCCCGATCACTCATTCATCATGGTAAGTCTCACACAACAGTGTTTATATTTTTATTAATGTTCTGCATAATTACATATACAAAAATAGGCTCCCAGCCTTAACACTTAGGCTCTCTGGCCTAATAAACTCATAAGCCTTACAATCTTATATTAACTTGGCTCACCAGCCTATAAAACATGGTTTACAATTCATAAACATAATTACAACATGGCTCTTCCTTGGGGATATTACAATATTTATCTTTGTATATCGTATGTGAGAATCTTTATCAAACGTTGACCTCTACTAATGAGCTTATTTTTTTTCTACTTCCTTGTAGGACCGGAGCATCCAAACCCTCGGATTTTCTTGGCATCCCTATATGCAAGGTAGTCGAGTTCCTTTTGAAAACACTTCGAAATTAATAACCCAGGTTTTTGAAACGAAGGTTTTGGTTCTAAATCAGTCATCACATGGCGTATTACCGTCTCAATTTCTTTCTTAGTAGAAGGATTTAGATGTTGTACCATATTCGTTGCGAGTGACTATTATGCAGAAATCGAGATATTTTAATTATTGTTCTGGATTTTAGTTGATACATTAATTATTCATTCAAATTTAGAAGTATAATCACTTATGTGTTCTTTGGCAGTAAGTCTCATACATTTATGGCTTGTACTTTATAGTATTTATAGATCTCCAATGTGATTAATAGATTTGGAATTTCCCTCTATTTCCATTATCGCCGGATTGATCAGAGGATTGGTTTAATTTGTTAGTTGATGACAGGGTTATGGAATTCATTTGTATAATTAAAACAATGGCATCAAGATATTTAAGGTTTCACTCATCTCCGTTCTTGTTTAAGATTTTTCGTCCTTCACATCTAAATTCTCTGTTCCATAGTTTATTTTTACATTGAAAGGTCAAAAACATTATTCCTAAAGTTCCACGAGGTGCTCGGTGGGGCTTATTTGTATGTATATGTCTCTGTGTGTATCCCTATACATATATGTATTTCTGTATGTAATTCTACACACAGTTTATTCTTGTTATGTACAATAGTTTGCACAGGTAACTTAAAATAAAATAAGAAAGTCTAACCCATCCGCAAAGGGTGATCCCAGGGATGTAATTGTTGTATAGATACATAAATTGCTATATGTATTTTCTAGTTTAAATCGGCCAGGTCTCCTCCTAGGGTTATTCATTATTAAATGGGTCAAGTAGATAATATTGCGTATCAATTTGGCCGAAATTTATTAAATAATTTATGGCATACTTCCACCATTCAATTCTCTTTTATATGTTAACCACTTAGAAAAAATCTTTATACAATAATTATAGCTAACCTATAGGATTTTTTACCTTGCCTTTATCATTTTTCACAGAATGATACTGAACAGAAATATACCATACATACCAAAATAAAACTATGATAACTTATGCGGTAGTAGTATGCAATTCTCTCTGGAAATCATTCAGATCAGGATGACTCTTATTTAACGATAATTTCAAATGGAAATCATATGTCCAGAGATATATCTATGTATATGGATAGAAACTTAAGACAAGAGATATATAACTAGAAAATGGATAGATGAACATATCTGAACCAAATGCTGGAAGACAAAGGGAACAACCACATTCCTCCCAACCTTAGAACAGAACAACCAAGGTTACTTGTTCCATTCACCCCCTAACTTGAACATGAATCCATGAGGGAAAATTCCAGAAAACCTCCTCAGAAACATTCTTTTGTCTCAACAACTTCTTCTTGCCTCACACTCAGAATTTAGTGTTCATAACAGCAAGAGTCTAATTCATTTTTCCTATGCATCGTCCTGCCTCCTCACATATGCTATTTATCAATACAATTCCTTTTTGCCTAGGTTTTTTTTCCCTCCCTTGGGAATTTTCACAGCTTTCTAAATCCCTGATTTTCAGGGGCTGCCATTGGCCAAATCCCTAATTTTCCACTTGTAACAATCAGCCTAGAGGTATTTCCAACATGTTCCCTACTCATGGAGTCATGGTCAGCTTGATTTTAACATGGTTGTTCCATTTTCCCCCCTACAATAAATATAAAATATTATGTTTTCATACAAGTGTCAAAATCAAATAATTAGTTGGGTCCAATCACAATTTATGCCCAACAGTCAACATAATTTATTTACAATTTACCAAATTCGAAATTTAGAATTGCCCTAAATGGAAAAAAAAATCCAAATTCGAATTTACCAAAAACAAAATGGTTTTCTAACATTTTTTTTGAATTTTGAAATTACTTTAATTTTGGGGATGTCACATGACCTGTAAATAACATACCTTAGAAAGCATCATCAAAAGAATTTATCCTTCCTTGAATTCCGACCTTTTTTTCTTCACCTTACCTCAAAATTCATCTTAGATATAATTTGGTTACCTCAGACACCTATAGGTATTCAATATTCTCAATTGTATCTAAAATGAGAGAGCCTTGCCTCTTATTTATACTCTCCAAGTAGCTTCCTTAAAAACATCTTCTAGGTCACTTTTCCCACTTTCCTTATTTTAGGGTTAACCCACTTCTAATTTCTCCATTAAATTTATTATTTAAATAATTTATTTTATATTCACTTCGAATTATAGTACACTCATAAATTCACTTTATTATTTACCTTCTAAAATCTCTTAAACCACTTTGACTACTTTGACCTTTTGGGGCTTCTAGATGGCATAAGAGGGTCCTCCAACTTCGTAAGGCCATAACTCTCAAACCATGAGGATTTATGTGACATTCCACATACCACCATAAATGGAATAACATGTACCATCCATATAGAATAGTATTACCTGCAAATATATCAAAATTCATACCATTATCTATCAAACAAACTTGGGTCCATTACCCAAACCTGTGTTCTCCAACTTCTCATGGCCATAACTCTCTAACCTTGAGGAGTTATGTGACATTCCACATACCACCAGAAATGGCATGAAAAGAACTATCCATATAATATATTTTCAATGAAAAAATCACTAACCTTAATCTCATTATTCCACAAATAAACATGGGTTCTCTAACCATACTTCTAGGATAACTCAATCCACAAAGTGTCTTCCCGTGAAAGCTTTCATCATAAGGAGACCACTTTGGAGTTCATCCATTTCTACTTATTATCAACCATGAAAAGACAATAACAACTCATATTTACATAAAAAAATATTGGGTCCATTACCCAACCTTTGTGCTACGAGGCTTTCTCCAAGGGTTGACATCAATAACAACCAACCTTAATCAACAATCTCCCACTTTGGCATTGATGGAAACACTCTGATGCAATACTGAAATCGTATCACTCATGCTCCCCCTAGAACCATGCCTCTGTCCTCTACATATGATAAATCATCTCCCCCTGGAACCATGCCTCTCTCCTCTACATTTGATAAATCTCTCCCCCTTTGTCATCAATGGAAAAGGTATATTTCCATCAGGGGATTCTCCTATACATATAAGACATATAAGATAAGAATTCAAAAAGAATTCATTTTGGAGTAGAAATAACTCTGAGTCTCTGACAAAGATACTCAAAGGCTTCCCATGGAAGTGGTTTTGTAAAGATGTATGCCACTTGTTATTTTGTGCCCACATACTCAAATCTGATGTTCTTTTCTGCAACCTGTTCCTGTAAAAAGTGACACTTGATTGGAATGTGATTCATCTTGGAGTGCATCACTGAATTCTTTGAGATATTGATGGAACTTTTATTATCACAATAGATTGGAATGGGCTCATCATACTCAACCTGTATATCTGTCAGAATTTGTTTCATCTAAACAACCTGTGTACAACATGATGATGTTACAATGTACTCAGCCTCGACTGTTGATAAGGATATTGATGATTGTTTCCTTCTTAGCCATGATACTAAACACTCACCCAAGTATAATGTTTGTCCACTAGTGCTTCATTGGTCATCAATACAACCTACCCAATCTGCATCTGTGTAGACAATAAGTGATATATCCTTTCCTTTTGGATACCATAATCCAAACTCTTATGTTCCTTTGAGATATCTGAAAATCCTCTTCACTGCTAATACATGTGATTCCTTTGGTTCTGGTTGAAATCATGAAACTTGTCCAACTTCCTGCATTACATCTGGTCTAGATGTTGTCACATATAGTAGGTTGTCAATCATTGACATGTATTGCCTCTGATATGTAGACTTCGAATCATCATATTTTCTCAACTTGCAACTGGTTTGCAAGGTAGTGATAAATGGTTTGCAATATTCCATACCGAACCATTTTAGAATTTCTCTGATATACTTGGTTTGAGAAATAAAAATTCCTTGGTTTCTTTGGCGTATCTAAAGTCCCAAAAATAAGGATAGTTCTCCAAGTAATGACATTTTAAATTCATTCTGCATATCTTTTGCAAATTTCTGGCTTAACCTGTCATCATCACTACCAAAAATAATATCGTCAACAGAAACTTCAATTAATAAAATATTACCTTGACTTACCTTGATGTAGATGTTGTTGTTTGCACTTCCTTTTCTGAACCATGCGTGTTGCAGATACTTATCCAGTCTAGAGTACCATGCTCTAGGAGCCTGTTTTAGACCATACAAGGCCTTCTTTAATTTACACATATAATATGCATTTTCTGACAACTGAAATCCTTTTGGTTGTTCAATGTAGAATTCTTCTTCAAGTTCCCCATTCAGAAAAGATGATTTTACATCAATTTGATACATTTTGATATTTTTGGAGCATGCATAAGCTAAAATCAAATGGATTGCATCCATTCTGGCAACTGGGGAAAATGTCTCTTCAAAGTCGATTCCTTCAACTTGTGCATATCCTTTACATACCAATCTAGCTTTGTTCCTTGTAACCTGTCCATATTCATTCAATTTATTCTCGAAGACCCACTTTGTGTCGATCACATTCTTATTCTTTGGTCTTGGAACCAATTCCCAAGTGTCATTTTTCTCAATTTGATCCAATTCTTCATCCATGGCCTTATTCCAAGATTCATCCTTGTTGGCTTCTTAAAAAAACTTTGGTTCAATTGTAGATAAGAGTTCTAAGTGTGTTTATTCTAGTGAACATATTCTTCTTCTAGTCTCAACTCCTGCATATTTGTTTCCGATAATCTGATCTGAAGGATGATTCTTCTGTACTCATTTACTGGGTGTATTTGGAGATACTTGTTGAACTTTCTTTTTTACTTCTGTTGGATTCTCTTCATCTTCCTCTTCTACTTCTTTTTCATCTTATGCTTCTTGTTCTAAGGGTTGTTTCATTGATTCATTTTCTTCCTTTGATTTTGGTCTGCCTGTTTCATGAATTGTTACGTTGATGTTTTCCACAACTTTGTTCAATATTGTATTGTAACACTTGTATGATTTCTTTGTACTTGAGTAACCAACAAGTACTCCTTTTTCCACACGAGAGTCAAAATTTCTCATTCCACCATCTTCTCTTTTGATATAGAATTTTCTTCCAAAAACTCTGAAGTGCCTTACATTTGTTGGTCTTCCTTTCCATAGTTCGTAAGGAGTTTGGTCAGTTTTGTTTCTGAGCATTACTTTGTTTTGAATGTGAACTATTGTAGGCATTACCTGTGTCCAAAAAATATCTTCCAATTTTGAATCCATTAACATTTTTCGAGCCATTTCCTGTATTGTCTTGTTCTTTCTTTCAACAACTCCATTCTGTTGAGGTGTCCTAGCAACAAATAATTTCCTTTTTATTCCATGATTGTTGCAGTAGTCCATAAATTCCTTTGAGGTGAACTCTCCTCCATTATCATATCTCAAGCATTTGATTTTTGAATCCATTTCATTTTCAACCATTTCCTTATAGATCTTGAAGTTTTCAAAAGCTTCTGACTTATTCTTGAGAAAGAAAACTGCAGTCATTCTTGTATAATCATCAACTAATAACATGAAGTATTTCTCACCTTTCAATCCCTTTGTTTTAGTTGGTCCAACTAGATCATTATGCACAATTTTCAGTGGTATTATCATTGAATATTCCTTTGATTTAAACATAGTCTTTGTTTTCTTTCCTTGTTGACAATGCTTGCATAAAGTGTTGGTTGGTTTTTTTATCTGGGGCATTTCTCTTACTACTTATCTTTTGTTGACTTTGACAAGATTATCAAAATGTATGTTCCCCATTCTTCTATGCCATATCCAACTTTCATCTTCCTTTCCTAGACAATTCTTTTCATTTCCAATTTCACTTAACACATATATGTTTCTTGAAGTTCTTGCATCTATAGCGACCAATTTCCCTGAACCTTCTTTTCTTATCTCACACTTTTTTGAATCGAAAGTAACTTTATGACCTTGGTCACACATTTGACTCACACTTAGAAGATTATGTTTCATATCTTATACTAGTAGAACATTTTTTGTCTTTTCATTCTTGTTCCCAACTCGGACTGTTCCTTTTCTAATGATTTTGGTTGATCATCATTTCCGAAGGAGACTGATCCATATATTTCCTTTTGTAATGTAAGAAACTTGTCTCTATCACCTGTCATGTGTTTTGACCATCCACTGTCAACATAACAACTGTGTTTCTTCTTCTTAGCTGTTAGAGCAATTGTGCATTTTTCATTTCTATGTTGAACTTGTTTTCTTATCCATGTTGTTTTTTGAGGTTCTTTTATGTGACTTTTTTTATTCTATTGAGGTTATTTAGGAAGGCCTGTCATTCTGCAATATTTTTCCATGTGTCCAAAATTGTTATATTTATAACATTCCACTTCAATGCTCAAATATTCAAACATGTTGTAACTTATTCTTTGTGTTTCACTAGGTCTTCTTGAATAACCCCTTTGTGTATGATTCTCAAAGTTGTTATTGTTCTTGTTGTTAGCTCTGCAATTCACAACTTTATGTCCAAAATTATTACATGCATAACATAAACCAAAATATATAGTTTGATACCTGGGAGTTGAAGATCTTCTGAAAGGAGGTGCTCTTATGAATCCTTCTTGTTCTTGAGGCCTATTTGTCTGTTGTTGATTATGAAATTTGAATCTTCTTGGTGGAGGAGTGTCCCTGTAATCTTCCTTTTATATCTTCCTATCTCCTTTGATTTTTTTTGCATAACTTTTTGGATATGTTTCTTTCTATGTTGTTTTGGAGCTTGATATTTTTTTTTTCTGATTGTATCCAAGTCTGGACTTGTCAAGATGAGATTTTTGACTATTGATAATGTCATCCAAAACTTTTGAGCTATTATGCATATTTTTATTTTGAATATCGTTTCTTAGTGTGACAATCTATGCTTCCAAGTTTCCAATGATCGTGTTCTTTTCTTCTAGCTTTTCTTTGAGTGCTTCATCAATTGTTTTATCTTCTTCTATTGTAACCTTCAATTTTGTTATCATTTGTTCTAGTTCTCGAGTATCCTTTTTCTTTTGATTTGATCTTTTGGGTGCTTTGAAGGCTTCTTATTTTACATCTGGATTTTCTTGTTCAGTTCTCATTTCATATGCTATGAATATTCCATGCAATTCATCCATGCTTATTGAGTTTAGATCCTATATTTATTCTAGTGCTGATATCTTAGGGTTAAATATCATAGGAAGAGATCTTAGTACCTTTTGAACAATTACAGATTCTTCGATTTCTTCTCCCATTCCTATGATTGCATTCATTGTTTCATTGAATCATAAGAACTAGGCTGTAATATTCTCATCTTCCTTCATTTTAGTTGTTCAAACTGACCTCTGTAAGTTTGAAGTTTTTTTTCTTTGACTTTTGTATCTCCTTCATAAATATTTCGAGGCTTGTCCCAAATCTCTTTAGTGGATTTACAATCTGAAACTTTGTTGAATACCGTATCACTGAGACCATTCAAAAGTACATTTTTGGCTTTGGAATTATTCTCATCGGGTTTCACTTCTTTGTCATTTGTTGGTGGAATTGTTGGTGTTGTGTATCCATCTACAATTGATTGCCAAACTTGAAATCCCTATGCCTGTATATATGTCTTCATATGTATGCTCCAAAAAGAATACTTTTGTCGATCAAACTATGGTATTCCATTTTTATACAAGTTGGTTCTCTCCATGATCTACCTTTTAGTGGTTAAACTGATTTCTGAAGGAACCTGCTCTGATACCAATTGTTGGATTACTGAGAGGTGGGGTGAATCAGTAATAGCGTAATTACAATATTTTTTCTTCAAATAATCCAAGTGTTATATCAATGTAGAATTATTATCCAATAATGAGCAATAATAAATGAACAATCACACACATACATAGTACACCAGTGTTTTATGTGGAAACCCAAATCGGGAGGAAACCACAGAATGTTTTTTCTTATATGTCTTGAAGAATTACATTCACTGGAAGCACCAACTTCCTTTGTTTTCTAGCTACAACTAGAAGGAGGCTCCAACCCCCTAGTTTCTCAGGCTACAACCTGAGGGAATATCCAACTCCCCAATTATCTGGCTACAACCCCCTATGTTATTCGGCTACAACCAGAAGGTGGCTAGAACCACCTTTCCTTGCCTCGTCCAACTGACCTGAAGTAGAAGTAGAATGATGAAACCACTATCACACTATCACTATGAGATATACTAATGTAAACCTATACCAATAAACCTGGACCATGCATCAACCATGCATTAACCTGTACCTCAACCTGTAATCAACATGTACCATAAACAAGTGCATCAACCATGCACCAACCTGTACCATAAAAAAGTGAATCCAACCATGTACCAAGTATGTACCAATCATGTGTCAACTACTCATCAACTATAATTCATCAATATGTACCAACATCATCAACTATACACCTCATGTATGTGCCAACTTATCAATTACTTGTCTCAACCATGTACCCAACTTGTACCTCAACCAAAATCCCTCATCAATTTCATCATCCAAATATGATTTATAACTCTGTAATAGACCTGGTGTATATTATCACATACCTGCAAACCTTTCTTAACTTTAAACAACAAGAGACTAGCATTTACATCAAACTTTTCTTTAGTCTCACATGACTAATTTTGGATTAGTCAACAACCCTAACTTGAAATAATCATAACTTTGTACCTATAATGAATAAATATTTGAAACTAATACACAATGTTGTTAAGTTTTTTTTATGAAATTCATAAAGGTTTCACTACTTGGAACCCCTCATAAAAGTAGTTATAGCAAAAATGTCATACCTTTCTGAATTTTGGCTTATTCTAGAGAGCGACCTTGTAGAGAGTGCCCTACACGTAATATTTTTTGAATAGATATGAAAATTTTACACAGCTTACTAAAGACTTTAATATAACCAACACATTTGGTCTTACTAAATTTGGATCTGTTATGAAGAAGTTATGACTATTTTACCCCAAACACATGTTTTTGACTAGTTTTGGGACTAGCCACAAACCCTATTTTCCACAGAGTGTAACTCCAAAAATGAAACGACCCATAAGATGAATTTTTTACCATAGATAATTGAATATATTTCCTCAATGGAACAGAAATTTCATGTCTGATTCATTCTACAATAAAATTTATTGCGAAAACGGTGAGATGACCTGTAAATAACATACCTTAGAAAGCATCATCAAAAGAATTTATTCTTCCTTGAATTCTGACCTTACTTTCTTCACCTTCCCTCAGAAATTCAGCTTAGATATCCTTTGGTTACCTTGGACACCTATATGTATTAAATATTCTCAAGTTTATCTAAAATGAGAGAGCCTTTCCTCTTATTTATACTCTCCAAGTAGCTTCCTTAAAAACATCTTCTAGGTCACTTTGCCCACTTTCCTTATTTTAGAGTTAACCCACTTCTAATTTCTCCATTAAATTTATTATTTAAATAATTAATTTTGTATTCACTTTGAATTATAGTACACTCATCAATTCACTTTATTATTTACCTTCTAAAATATCTTAAACCACTTTGACTACATTGACCTTTTGGGGCTTCTAGATGGCATAAGAGGGTCCTCCAACTTCGTAAGGCCATAACTCTCAAACCGTGCGGAGTTATGTGACGTTCCACATACCACTAGAAATGGAATGACATGTACCATCCATATAGAATATTATTACCTTCAAATACATCAAAAATCATACCATTATCCATCAAACAAACTTGGGTCCATTACCCAAACCTAGGTTCTCCAACTTCTCATGGTCATAACTCTCTAACTGTGAGGAGTTATGTGACGTTCCACATACCACCAGAAATGGAATGATAAGCACTGTCCATATATGATAGTTTCAATGAAAACTTCACTAGCCTTAATCTCATTATTTCACAAATAATCATGGGTTCTGTAACCATACTTCTAGGATAACTCAACCCGCAAAATGTCTTCCTGTTAGAGATTTCACCATAAGGGGGCCACTTTGGAGTTCATCCATTTCTACTTATTATCAACCATGACAAGAAAATAACAAGTCATATTTACATCAAACAATCTTGGGTCCATTACCCAACCTTTGTGCTATGGGGATTTCTTCAAGGGTTGACATCAATGAAAACCAACCTTAATCAACACATTCAACAACAAAGCATTGCACAACATAAGGATTTAACTGAAGTTTTCAAACATTAAATAGAGTATGCATGATACAACAAAATAAATTACTCTACAACAAATATGAACATTATCATGAGTTTACAAACTCGGATACAAATAGAAACAAAGTATAAAATCCCCTGATGACACTCAAAAAACTCTCTGTAAATTTCTTCTCTGTATATCTGTGCATAATAAAATATGAATTACCTAGATGTATATATACAAATACTTAGTCGATTAAATTGTCCCTTCTCTATACCTAAGTCATATTTGGATTTTCCAAAACATTTATAAATCATTTCCCCTTTGAAATTCATCAACCATAAATGAAACGGTGTGGCGGTGATGATCATTAAATGAATAAGGTGGTTAAGGCGGTGATAATAAATTTATGGGCAGTGGCATCTCTTCGAAATTTGATCGGCTGAGATAAGCCATCTTTTTGAAGGTGAAATGATTAATCTCTAACACACATGACACATTCCACGCTTTAGGGATGAATACAAAATGGATAGCCAAAGACCGTTTCCAATTTCTGTTGCTTTTTGTGAGATGGTTGTTTTGAAGCAGCAAACTTCTTTATTTTTCCCATAATAACAAAAAATGAATGAACGAACAAAACAAAAACCCGAGTCCAAACTACTTTTTAGTGGATATAATGATGAAAGGATATTAGGGTAATCAAAAGCTTCCAATGCAACAATTATTTTATAAATACGAGATCATGCCCATATCCATGTAGAATATTTACAATTTTCATTAAGTTCTTTTATGGTCGAAATTTTGTCATCCCTGAGCCACCTCTTTCAAACTAACTAATTGTTATAACATTCATATTTTCACAAGACTTGTCTGACTTTCTCATTGAGTGGTTGTTTAAACCTTTGACATGAATTCTTTCCTGATCTCCAAATTTTTTAAACATAGGAAACCTTTGACTAGAATTCTTTCCTTATCTCCAAAGTTCTTCAACATAGGAATCCGGCCATATAAATTTAAAGTAACTAGTATTTTGTTTTTCAAAATCCATTTTTGAATGAAGAAATGGATTCAACATGCTGAAAAACCCCTCAAACACTCGGATTATATAGAAATAATCACTCAAATATACTATTCTAACAATTTCTCGTCAAATTTTGGGAAAACGTCCCCAGAAAAAAATTGTCATTTCATAGAACGTTTAGCCTACGGCTTGGATTTCAACTTCGAACTTCGGGGGACTATTGTGGGGGGTGGGGGCATGCATTGATACTTTGATCTGATCTAGATATGATTCTCGATCACCTCGGTTCTTGATCCCCTCGTTTCCCATTAGTTACTTTGTGACTTGCAAAGTGAGTGTTTTAAATAAATTGGCACCTTATACTTCTTAGTCTTTTCTACCCGGTGACCAATTGTTATTACAAAATAAATTTCCCTCTCCATAGAATTTTGGCATACAATTTAAACTAAAGAAGCTACAAAACAATCTAAAATTAAAGTTGTGCAAAACAACATGAAATTAAAGTAGGTATTATCCTTGGTGTTGTGATGAGGAAGGGAATCATGGTAGTCAATGGTAGAGTTGGAGAAGAGGATCATCGTTGTCAATGGTAGATATGGAGAAGAATATCATCGTTGTAATTAGTTGTGATCCGGATCAGATCATTATATTATTTTTCATATCTCTCGATACTCTGATAGCGGAAAAAAAATGGAGGAATCAACTTGTAGGATCATTTTAGTGGCAGGTCCCAGTTTAAAAAATTGGGGTTTGGAACCTTCCAGAGCCATATTGAGGCATTAAATGAAAATTTTGGGGGTTCTTATGTTTGTTCCACATAAATAAGTTTCAAATCAAATTTAACTCAATAGTAAATCATGTATGAAAGTTCTAATTTTTTTGTATGAAGACAATTAGAATGGTATAAATGGTTTATGTCATGTATAATCTAAAAGAGATCTTTATTTATAATACTTTGGAGCAATTTGAATCATCATGATCAATTTTCCAATATAATAAATATTGAATTCATGTAATTTTCAAAATCGCACGATCATTTTTCCAATATGATAAAAATTAGATTTATGTAATTTTCAAAGTTGCTTTGGATGTACAATAATCTCACAAATTAGGAGGAGACCCATATTGTGTTTATGGGTTATAAGGAGCTATGTAGAGTCTAGAATTCTTTCCTGATCTCCAAAGTTGTTAAACATAGGAAACCTTCGACTAAAATTCTTTACTTATCTCCAAAGTTCTTAAACATAGGAATCTGACCATATAAATTTAGAGGAACCACTATTTTTTTTTTTTCAAAAATCATTTTTGAATGCAGAAATGGATTTGGCATGCTAAAAAACCCCTGAGGCACTCAGATTATATAGAAATAATCACTCAAATCTACTAATCTAGCAATTTCTTGTCGGATTTGGAGCAAATGTCCCTAGAAAAAATAGTCATTTTGTAGAATGTTTAGCATACGGCTTGGATCTCAACTTTGAACTTCAAATGACTATTTTAAGGGGTGGAGAGCGTGCATTGATCCCGTCATTTCCCATCGGTTACTATATGACTTACAAACTAATTGCTTTAAATAAATCAACACCTTATACTTATTTTTCTTCTCTACCCGATGACCAATTGTTATTAATAAATCAATTGCCCTCTACATAAAAGTTGTACAAATAAATTAAACTAAAGCAACTACAAAACAATCTGAAATTAAATGTTTGCAAAACAACATGAAATTAAAGAGGGTATTATCCTTAGTGTTGAGATGAGGAAGGGAATCATGGCAGTCAATGGTAGAGCTAGAGAAGAGGATCATCATTGTCAATGGTAGAGATGGAGAAGAAGATCATCTTTGTAAGTAGTTGTGATATGGATATGATCATTATATTATTTTTCATCTATCTTGATACTTTGATAGTGGAAACAAATTGGAGGAATCAACTTGCAAGGTCATTTTAGTGGTAGGTACTAGTTTGAAAAATTGGGGTTTGGAACATTCTAGAGCCATTTTGAGGCATTAAATGACATTTTGGGGGGTTCTAGTGTTTGAAACAGATGCCCACCACCTTGACGGTGTCATCCCCTAGTACTCATGCATATGGATCTATCCATGTGAGCACTTACAAGAATATTCTAGAAGGCTCAAAACTCTATCATAGTTGAGGGTTGAGGAAGTCAAAATTCTACCCTTGGATGGCTATCAAGCTATGTTAACTATCGGGCTAAGATGATAAGGGTTTCTACCCTATGTTAATGTTAGGTAGCGGCCTGATAGGCCATATGTCTCAGGAAACTCCATAGAGAGTGCCTTCTCCTTTGTACTTTCATTATTTCCATACCATAGAAAAGAGAGCATAGCAGCCTCACCTTCTATCTGGTTTTTCTCCCATAAGGGAATCCCGGAGAAAATATTTATGTCATATTGTGGATGGTGTGTGACTATTTTATTGTTCTCTATTTTCTGCATTTTATCATGCATGAGAAGAAAATCAGTAACTAAATATTCTGGAATCTAAATGAATTTAACCTTCATAGTGTAGATTTTAGTTTTATTTATTATATTTTTTGTGATGAATCATTCCAGTGGAATATCCATGACGGTTTACATATTAGGTTAATAGAGATGGAGAAGAGGATCACCATTGTTAGTTCCAATGGTGAGTATTTATTTGATTCATCACAAATATTTTAATAAGATCAATTAAAATAGGAATTTTGTACCCTTAAAAAAAATTGTCTCATTTGGAATCTGTTAAAAATAGAAGTACCATCAAATTCATTGCTCCAATGTTGTAATGGTGATTGACCTTGAGGTGTCATAAAATAGGTGAGGTTGTCCTCCATCTCTATTGTTTTCATATATAACCTATACAACCTGCATACAAAATTCAAATATGATATTCATGAAAATGGGGAGAAACAAGGTATACTACATTAATTTCATCTCAGAAATATATGATTCTCCATAGCTTACCTAATAACCAGAGAAAATGTGATATTATAAGCTTCATCATTTTTACTATAGTAGAGTGGTTGTGAACGCCCAAGTTTGTATGAGTGAAACCATCGAGCTAAAACATCAATGTGCCAATCATATATCATAGAATATTAAACATCCGACTAAAACATCCATGAGCTAGTCGTATATCATAGAATATTGATCCAAAATCGGATTCAGAAGCCTGTCAGGGCATGAAAAATGCTCAAAAATGAAAGTGCTCAGAATCCAACGAAACCAACACCATTGCGTCTGTCTCGTCTTCCTGATTCCAGTGGTATAATTTTTATGTCAAACGGAGTCCGTATGAAGAAGAAATTGCATTCTGTCCGCCGAGCCAAACAGGCAAAATTTTGGGATGCTGACTGTACCTGTCCGTACAGTCCATATAGGACATGTATCAGTCTGTACGATGACGTGGCTGGTCTGTATAGGTGACGTGGCATCACCAGGAGGATGACATGTGGCAGGTTCCGTACAAGACACGTGGCGGCTCCAGAGCGTGACACGTGTCAGGCTAATTTGGCATTTTCGGCGTGCAGTTGGACCAATCCTAAAGTGACACGTGTCACCACTGGAAGGGTGACACATGGCACGGATGACGTCAGTAGCCTACATGTTAGTTGATGACGTGGCATATGGAGGATGACGTGGCTTCGTTGACGCGACGACCGTACGACGACGTGGCAGATGACTTAGACGAATCACATTGCGACATGTGGCATGCATTGGTTGGATGTAAAGGTGCCACATGGCCCAATCACGGGCTGCCATGTGGAACCCCGGGTTTATCCAATGACGGCTATGTAAAAAGTTTTGTTTGCGGCCGACCGAAATCGAACCGGTGACCTCCACTATGCCAAAGTCTTCGCCATTTCCAAGTTGCCAACACGCCACCACATGGTTCTTGTTATGTGAGTGGGCGAAAAGGTATTTAAGCTTGTTTATGGTTTGAAACGAATGGGGTTCAGGCCGGGGCTTAGCCCCGACCCGAGGTTTATTTATATGCGGTGGACTATACCAATGCGACCATGCCCGTTATCATATAGCGCGCGGTGGGTAAAGCCATAACCCATGGTCCTATACACACCATGAGACCGGGTTCTATCTTTCGTTTGGGCGTGGTTATGGTCGTTAGGCCCATGGCTTTATTCAAATTCCCACGTAACCAGGTGTTAACACTTACGAAGGGGGCCAGCGCTTAGCCTATCGGCTAGCGCATGGCCATATGGATGTCCAATATGACCAAGAGCACTCCCTTTGGGGGGCTGTGCCCAGTTACATAACTATATTATATAGTTTGAAAGTGGTTTTTTAAACCATTTTTGGATTTTTAATATTAATTAAGCCAATTTTAATGTAATTAACTCATAATTGGGAGTTATTGGGCTTTTTTAGAGCCTAATTTTTGGGAGGAAGTTGGAGATTGCTAACCAACTTTCCCACTATTTAACCAAGGCCATTTTGAGGCCAAGGTAAGACTTTGGAGAGATTTTGGATGGTTTTGGAGAGAAGAGATGCTGAGGCAAAGCCAAGTCTAAGCCAGTTTGAGGCAGGGAAGCTGTTGAGGAGGATATGTTGTCGGACGATTTCTGAGAGCTCGGGACATCCGTTTCAGGTGCCGTAAGTTGTGCAAGATTCTAGAGATCTGGGCGAACATGACAAGATCAGTCTGGAAGCCATTCGGCATTGTAAATATGTACTAATAAGCTTTCGAACAGAAATAAAGAAGCCTCCTTCACAGAGAAAAGGCCCGGAGACGTAGGCAAAGTTGTGTCGAACTCCATTATCAACCTGTGCATTATGGTTTGATGTTTTTCATTGCATTTCAGATCTGCAAATATGTTAATGGTTGTATAATTCATTTTCTTTTCCTCGTTCTTTCGTTAAGTTTCCCAATGGTCAATTAATGCATGCGAATAAAACTCAACCATAAGTCATTCGAAA
>JZKD02S0599836.1:100197-137465 GCA_000966675.3 Picea glauca | reverse complement strand
CCTATGTCGTCCAAGAAGGAAACATGACATAAAGGCTCAAGTCCACAACAGAAGAAGGAGAAGGTTAAGCAGGTCTGGATGCCAAAGGATCATTGTACGTTTTGCAACAAGAGTGGACATCAAAAGGCTAGCTTTTGGAGGCTTAATCCGGAGCTTCATCCCAGGAAGGACAAAAATATTTTTCATGCACCCACGAAGGAGGAAGGATTACCAACAAATCAAGAAGAACACCGTGAAGGAAAGAAAGCAATCACTTGGTTCTGCTAGAAGTGGATGTCTCAACTTCATTGTGTTTTGCTTCCCTTGATGTAATCATCTTTCAGAGACAAAGAGAAAGTTGGGTGCCCTATCCCAAGATTTTCAAGTGGTCAGTAACCTTTTGGGGACGAAAAGGTCTTATTGTTGGGAGGTGTGATCCGAAATCGGATTCAGAAGCCTATCAGGGCATGAAAAATGCTCAAAAATGAAAGTGCTCAGAATCTAACGGAACCAACACCATTGCGTCTGTCTCGTCTTCCTGATTCTGGTGGTATAATTTTTATGTCAAACGGAGTCCGTATGAAGAAGATATCACATTTTGTCCGCCGAGCCAAATAGGCAAAATTTTGGGATGCTGATTGTACCTGTCCGTACAGTTTGTACAGGACACGTGTCAATCTATATGATGATGTGTCAGCACCACGTGTCCTGTATAGGTGATGTGGCAGCACCAGGAGGATGACACGTGGTAGGTTCCGTACAGGACACGTGGTGGCTCCTGAGCGTGACACGTGTCAGGCTGATTTGGCATTTTCGGCGTGCAGTTGGACCAATCCTAAAGTGACATGTGTCACCACTGGAAGGGTGACACGTGGCATGGATGACGTCAGCATCCTACATGTCAGTTGATGACATGGCGTATGGAGGATGACGTGGCTCGGTTGATGCGGCAACCGTACGATGACGTGGCATATGACTTGGACGAATCACATTGCGACATGTGGCATGCATTGGTTGGATGTAAAGGTGCCACGTGGCCCAATCACGGGCTGCCATGTGGCACCCCGGGTTTAGCCAATTATGGTTTGATGTTTTACATTGCATTTCAGATCTGCAAATATGTTAATGGTTGTATAATTCATTTTTTTTTCCTCGTTCTTTCGTTAAGTTTCCCAATGGTCAATTAATGCATGCGAATAAAACTCAACCATAAGTCATTCGAAAAATCCTGACGGATCAAATATTAAACATTAATATGTATATATCATAAGTTCTTTTATGGTCAGAATTCGGTCATCCCTTGCGGAAGTTCGGCTTTCTCATTGAGTGGTTGTTTAAACCTTTGACTTGAATTCTTCCTTGATCTCAAAAGTTGTTAAACATAGGAAACCTTTGACTTGAATTCTTTCCTTATCTTCAAAGTTATTAAACATAGGAAATTGTTCATAATATTTTTGTTGATATTAAAATAAATGAAAAAACAAGAGATCTATTTTTATGTTATTCTGTTGGATTTTGGCGTTGTCTAGCTCTTCTATGAAATGGCTTTTTTCACCGAAATCTGACAATATCAATTTAGACGAACCACTATTTTTTGTTGTTCAAAATCCATTTTTAAATGTAGAAATGGATTGAACATGCTAAAAACCCCTGGGGCACTAGGATTATACAAAAATAATCACTCAAATATACGAATTGAACAAAGTCTCATCAGATTTTGGGCAAACGTCCCCAAACAAATCGTCATTTTGAAGAACGTTTAGACTACGTCTTGGACTTCAACGTCAAACTTTGAAGGACTATTGCGGGGGTGGGGGGTGTGCATTGATACTTTTATATGATCTACATATTATTCTCTATGACATCGCTCAGGATCTCTTTCTTGATCCCCTCTCTACCCATCGATTACTTTGTGACTTGCAAACTGACTGCTTTAAATAAATCAACACCTTATACTTCTTATTCTTCTCTACGCGACGAACAATTGTTTTTTCTAAATTAATTTCCCTCTATAGAAAATTGGTACGTACAACTTAAACTAAATCAATCACCTGCCCCAAATAGAGGATTTATGTTGACCAAAACTCACACTTTCTCATTGAGTTGTTGTTTGAACCTTTGAATTGAGTTTTTTTATGATCTCCAAAGTTGTTAAACATAGGAAACCTTTCACTTCAATTATTTTCTGATATCCAAAGTTGTTAAACATAGGAAAATGTTAATAATATTTTTGTGGAGATTAAAATAAACAAAAAAAGGAGATTTATTCTTCTATTCTTCCATTGGATTTAAACTTTGAAATTCAAAGCGCTATTGTGGGGGGTGGCAGACATGCATTGATACTTTGATCTGATCTACATATTATTCTCGATCACCTCGGTTCTTGATCCCCTCATTGCCTATTGGTTACTTTGTGACTTGTAAACTTACCACTTTAAATAAATCGACACCTTATACTTATTATTATTCTCTACTCGACAACCAATTTTGTTATTAAATCAATTGCCCTCTACATAAAATTTTTACATACAACTTAAACTAAAGAAGCTACAAAACAATATGAAATTAAAGTTGTGCAAAACAACATGAAATTAAAGCAGGTATTATCCTTTGTGTTGAGATGTGAAAGGGAATCATGGTAGTCAATGGTAGAGATGGAAAAGAACATCATCGCTATCAACGATAGAGATGGAGAAGAATATCATTGTTGTAAGTAATTGTGATCTGGATCGGATCATTATATTATTTGTGATCTATCTCGATACTGTGATAATGGAAAAAATAAATAGAGCAATCAGCTTGCAGGGTCATTTTAGTGGCAGGTCCCAGTTTGGAAAATTGCAGTGAACCTTATGGAGCCATTTTGAGGCATTAAATGACCTTTTTTGGGGTTCTAGTGTTTACAACTTTTTCCCAACCCCTTGACGATGTTCTATACTACAATAAATTTCCAACGATGTCAACCATGTGTCAATTAGAGCTCGTATTCAATATTTATGTCTCCTACAAGTTGAACTATCATGTCTACAACCATGGCATGAGAGGATGTTGTTTCAACCCCTGTTACTTATGAATATGGGTCTATTCATGAGATCAATTACAACAATATTCTAGAAGGTTCGAAACCCTATCACATTTGAGGGTTGAGGAGTTCAAAGGCCTACCCTTGGATGGATTTCATGCTATGTTAAATACTAGGCCACTAGGAGGAAAAGGGGTTCTGAACAATTCATATTTTGAGCCAGTCATATAGCATAGAATATTAAACATTAATATGTACATTCAAAAAAATTGTGATGAAGTGAAGATGCACGATTCAGTGACTCAAATGACACATTCAACGCTTTGGGGATGACTACCAAAATGGACAGTCAAATACCATTTCCAACTTTCGTTGCTTTTTCCAAGATTGATGTTTTGAAGAAACGAACTTCTTTCTTTTTCCCATATTAACAAATGAAAAAATGAACAAAACCTGAGTCCAAACTACTTTTCAGAGGATATAAGGATGAAAGGATATCAAGGTAATCAAAATCTTCCAATGCAACAATTATTTTATAAATACAAGATCATCTCCATATCCATGTAGAATATTTACAAGTTTCATTAAGTTCTTTTACGGTTGGAATTTTTTCGTCCCTAAGGCACCTCTTTCAAACCAATTAATTATTATAGAATTCATATTTTCACAAGATTTACACTAGTAAATATTGTAAACATTTTGACATTCTATTTGCGACGTGATGGACAAAATTGGCCATACTGTCGAAAAATAGAGGAAATTTAAAAAAAAAATTCCATATTGTCTGATAACTTCACAAGTGCGACGTCCTATAAAAATATGTTGTTATTGCGACGAATATGTCGCTACTGAGACACCATTGGACTATCATTTCTTTTTCCACGTTTGTAAAATAGTCATCTCTCTTTCCACATTTGTAAAATAGTCGTCGTAGTTGCGATGTTATGGAAATTAGGTTTTCCCCCTCCAACGGTCACCTGGTATTTGACCAATTCAACTTTGATTTGGTAGAACGAGATGTTACACTATAAATCCTAAAAATTAACATTTATAAAACTTAATATAATCCCTAATCATTATTACCCATAAATACTAACCCCTATAATCATTATAGGCTATTAACTCTAACTCCCATAACCGTTAACCTCTACAATCCAAACCCCTATAATCATAACCCATGTAACCTCCTATTATTATAACCATGAACGAATATAAACAATACAATTCATCACCCCCAACTTCTAATGTCCATAATGTGTAATCTATGTAAACCACCTAATCCTTCTACTCTCTAACCCCAAGTACATATAAACTTCATGACCTTAAAACATATAATCATAACACTTATCCCATATCTAATATAACTCGCATATCCCTTAACCCATATATACATATGTCTCTTTCACTTATATCACTATTAACCCCTAAATACTAATATGAATAACCCCTTTGATATTCAATCATTACAAATTCCATATCCCCTATATAATATAATGCATAACCTATATAACCCTTAAATTAATAACCCACAATCTTTAAAATTATTAACATATAACATGTATAACCCTATAAATCATAATCCCTAACACTTAAATCTTAAAACTTCTTACTCCAACACCTATAACCTCTAACTCCCATAATTTCTAATTCCTTTAACATTTGGCATTCAACATTTTACATGTGATCTTTATAAGACTTAAGCCATAAACCCTAAATCCTAAAATGTATATAAACCATAATCACTAATCCCTATAATTCCAAACACATAATAACTCTAAAAACTTAATATATTTAGTAGTCATTATTACCCCTCAAACATAGCCCCTATAATCATTATTACTCATTGACCCTAATTCCCATAATACTTAACCTCTAAACTCTAAACCCCTATAATCATAGCTCATGTAATATCTAATTACTATAACCATGAACCATATAGCTAATATAATTCCTTGAACCTAACCCATATAATGTATATCCCATACAACCACTTTACCCCTAACCCCAAGTACCTATAATCTCTTTAAGCTTAACATTTATAATCATAAAGCTAAACCCATATCACATATAACTCATATATCCCTTAACCCTTATATACCATATCCACATCACTCCTAACCCCTAAATATTGAAACCCCTAATCCCTATAACAATTAACTATCATAAACTATATATCCCCTATCCCATATGAACCATAATATGTATAACCCTTAAAAACCATAAACCCTAATCTTTGAAACCCTAAAATATAACATTTATAGCCCCTAATAATTGAACCATATAATATACAATACTATAACTCCGAATATTTTCCAAAAACCCTAGAACCCTAACCCCTAATCCATAACCCATATATCATATTATGTTTATAATCCATACTAAATATAATTCTTATTATAATCATAATAGATATAATGAATAATCTTTATGACCCTTATAATGCTTACATATAAAATATTTCAACCTTAACCCTTATAATCCTTCACACCTAAAATTAAACCTTATATCCCTTATCCCTTAACACTGATAAAGCCTAATATAATCCCTAACCAACACAATCATAAACATAAAATCTCACCACTATAACTCAAACATGAGACCCTTAATTATAATATAAACACCTATCCATCAACCCTTTAACACCTAATCTTAACATGCAATTTATATGATTAAACCTTATAACCTTAGGCCTAATATAATCCCTAACCAACACAATCATAAATATAAAACCTCACCACTATAACTCAAACATGAGATCCTTATAATATGAACACCTATCCATCAACCCTTTAACACCTAATCTTAACATGTAATTTATACACTAACTGAATTATCCAATGAATCTTAAGACCATGGTCGCCCATATGATCGATACCCCCACAGATTGTATAAATAAAAAAGTTTCAATGAGTAGACAGGATCATTTTTATTTGAAATCCAATGATCGTTATCATTTTGACCAAAAGGTAGGGGGCCTGATAGGTCGTCCCAGAATCCAGGCTAGTGAGCTTCTTGTGGAGTCCAAACACCTAGATCCCCCACCATACCCTTGCACTACGCGTATAATGGAGATGGATTTTTTCTTTATTGTTTGGTGGACAAGGGAAAATAGAGAAATAAAGGGAACATGAGCACGAGAAGCTAGGATAGGAGAAGAGAATATTAAATATGGAAGGAATTTCCTTAAGAGATTCAAGGTAGGGGAAGAAATAGAAGGATAAAAGAGTTAGGTTCTCTAGAAAGGTTCAGAAGAGGTCCACCCTTTAGGAAAAGGTATATGAGAGGAAGGGAGATGGTTCATTAAGGTGAATCACTCATCACAATGACGATGCCCTATAGAATTCTAGGTCTCTAAGTTTTGAGACATTAATTTGAGGCAACCTATGAGGTAAGAGTGGGTCTAAGGGGAATCTAGAGGTACATCACCCAATGCTTGTGTCAGAGGGAGTGACTTGATGGTTTTTTATGTTGACCTAGGTTCAAGAGGAGGAGTAATTTTGGTAGGTTGAGGAAGGATATCTTGTCTTAAATAAGTGTTGAGTTGAGATGCATCATCTTTTTTAGGAGAAGTGCAATGTCAAGTTGTAGTAACTTGGACCAACGGAGATCATGAGCCTTGTTGGGAAGAAGAAGATTTCTTATGTTGAAGGACTTGACATTCATTCGAGTTGTGAGTGTTGAGATTATTATAATTGCACCATTTTTTTTATTTAGGGAAAATGTTAGCATCCATGCTTATGTGATTAGTTATAGGAGAAATTATATGAGGAGGGGGAGACCTATTTGTCTTACACTGCTTGGGTGGAGGCACATTAGGTGATAAAAGAGAAAGGATTTGAGGTAAGGTTGGAGGTATGGCATGGGGAACATACTGAGGAGGGAAGGTTTTCCTAAGAGAGTCTTTAAGTTTTACAAATTATCTAAGGATTTACTCTTCAAGTTGTCACATGTAGGGCATGTGTTCATCACACATCCTACATGAGGTGGAAGGTTGCATGTTTAATTGTTTTGAAGAAGAGGGTGTATTTTTATGATACCTTTGGCTAGTGGTAGAAAGGATATGTGCCATGTTGGAAGGAAGTGGTGAGTATCCTCCATGGTTAAATTGAATAATGTATTAATAAGGAGAAGGATCCCTATGTTATAAGGTTGGGTAGGAATTGTAGTAATAAGGGGAAGGATCCCTATGTTATGTGGGATCTCTGCAAAATGACATTTGTGGTGGTTGAATTGGAAGTTCCATGACATTTCAAGAGAGTTCCAACAAAGATTCTACATATGGAAACAATGACATTTGAAAATGAGATGCCCATTATGAACATTGTTGCAAACATGGATGATATCAAATATTATGTGGTTGGGACATCATACATCATTGAGTCTTGAAACCCTACCATACCGTCAAGTTATGTGTCTATTCTAACCATGTTGAATTTCGACGCATACATGCACAGTTTGAAGAAATTTCAACATTGGGCCCATTCACTACTCACTATGCGGGGTCGATGCAAGATGACATTTGTGGTGGGTGAATTGAATCTTATATGACATCAAATTGACTTGGTAATTCAATGATAAAACCCTCATTAAGTATTATGTGGTGACATCAAACATCCTTAAGTATCAACACCCTCCCATACCTTAACCCCATGCCTTTAGAAAAATTAGAAAACCTTTAACCAAGTATCTAGTCAATGATAGTTGGAATAAATTAGAGTGGCATTGTGATGATCCAACTCAGTACAAAAGTGTACCTAACAACTTGAAAGAATGTTTTCACCAAACTACACATCCAGATGAGAAAATTGCCATTGACCTACTCATCCAATGGAGGAGGGAAAGAAGACATATCATTGTGATATTGTATACCACAGTCGTACAAAGATAGAATAGAATTTGACAGTCCCAAGACTTTAAATGAAGAGTTTATAAAGGCTCATATGTGTTATTATCAGTACAAATAGAGGTTTGAAATTCCCAAGGCATGGAAGGAAAAGAAACATGACATAATGAATCAGCGAAAGAAAGGCTTCCAACCAGACCCTTTTCCGTAATATGAAAAAAAGTTTCCAAAAGAAGGACTATCATTCAAATACCTAGAGCGCTCAAGGGGGAGGTAGACCAGTTAACCTAGGAGTCAAGAAAGTTGGGAACAACCCCAAAGAACCATTAAAGTGTTGGGAGTGTGGAGAACCTCACTTGAGGAGAAATTTTCCACGCTTAATTTCCACGACAAGAACTTCAGTCCATAACCTACAAAAATCTTCGAAAATAGGAGATATGGGTAGAAGCATGCACACAATTAATGTAGCTTTGGATGGTAGGCAAGTTGATGATCAATCCACTATCGTGGAGGTTGAAGGTAAAATTCATGATAACCACATTTCCATATTAATTGACCCAAGAGCTAATCTGAGTTATGTCATTCTTGGTTTAGTTGAATTAAACAAGCTTAAGAAAGTAAAGCATGCTAAGTCCTGGTTAGTACAATTAGCAACATGGACCAAGAGAAAGGTAACAGATTTTATTCCTAAATATGAACTCATCATAGACGGTCAAAGTACAAATTTAGATCTGAACATTTTACCTTTGGGATCTTACAATTTAATCATTGGAATGGACTGGTTAGAGAAACATAAAGTAATATAAACTATTATGAAAAGTCACTTATTTATAGAGATGAAAACAACATAGTTAGGATGATACAAGGGATCCGAAAACTAGTTTTGGTTAGGCAGATATAAGCCATGCAGTTTAAGAAATGTATGAACAAAGCTTGCCAAGTTTATTTTTTTCAGGTAACTAATCTGTTAGAAAAGGAAAAAAAACCCAGTTTAGAGGACATTGCAGTCATACATGGGTTTAGATATGTATTTGTGGACAAAATACTAGAACTACCTCCAAGAAGAGAGATATATTTCTCTATCGATATACTACCTGGATCTGCCATGATATTTAGGGAACCTTATAGAATGAGTCTACCTGAATTAACGGAACTGAAAATTCAGTTGCAAGAACTGTTACATAAAGAATATATCAGACCAAGTGTGTCACCTTGGGGAGTATCAATTATCTTTGTTAAAATTAAAGATGGGAGATTGAGACTGTGCATTGACTATCGACAACTAAATAAGATGATGATCAATAATAAGTATCCTTTACCCATAATTAACGACTTGTTTGACCAAGTTGGAGGAGAAAGGATATTCTCTAAGTTAGATTTAAGGTCTGGTTATCACCAATTCAGAATAAAACACGAAGACATAAATAAAACAACATTTCGAGCACGTTACGAGCACTATGTGTTTGTCATAATTCCTTTCGGTCTTACTAATGCACTAGCAACCTTTATGTGTTTGATGAATAGTATATTCAGTCAATATCTAGATAAATTTGTGTTGGTGTTTATCAATGATATTTTAGTTTAATCAAAAATGAAAGAAGAACATGAAGAACATCTAGAAATAGTATTTCAGACCGTAAGGAAACATAAGTTGTATGCAAAGTTTAATAAGTGAGACTTCTACCAAAGAAATATGCAGTACCTAGGACACGTGATATCGAAATATAGTATTGCAGCTGATACCGAAAAGATAAATGCCATTATGGAATGGCCTATACCTAAGGATGTAGCAGACATCAGATCATTCATGGGAATTATGGGTTATTAATGAAGATTTATGAAAGGATTTTCTAAGATCACGTATCCAATTACATCCCTACAAAATAATGAAATAAGATTTACTTGGACACAAAAGTGTCAGGACAGCTTTGATAAATTAAAAGGACTGTTAACTACAACACCTATCCTAAGGGTAGCGGACCCCGATAAAGATTTTACAGTTTGTGTGGATGCAAACAAAGAAGGCTTGGGAGGGGTCCTAACACAAGATGGACACGTCATGTGTTACGAATCATGTAAACTGAAAGAACATCAACGGAATTATGTTACACATGATTTGGAATTAGCAGCCATAATTCATGCTTTGAAAATGTGGCAATATTATTTAATGGGGAGAATATTTATGCTCCTAATCGACAACAGTGGTGTAAATTTTTTACTCAGTCAACCAAATCTCAACGCAAGGCAAGTGAGATGGCTATCATTTTTAAGTGAATTTGATTTCAAAGTATGACACATCAAAGGTAAAGGAAAAAAAATTGAAGATTCTCTAAGTCAGAGGACTAACAGACTTTATGAGATAAGTGTTAGAAAAGAAAAAAATGAAATCAAACAAAGAATAAAATCTTCAAGCAGTAATCACGAAAAGTACATCAAAACAACAACACAATTGCAAGAACATGCAGAAAAACTGAACAAACCAGATCTAAGTTTAGATAAAAATGGACTGCTAAGGTTCAAAAATAGATTGTATGTACCTAATTCTAGTGATTTAAAATCAACAATTCTTGATGAATTGCACAAAAGGTCGTATTTTGGTCATCCAAGATACCTAAAAATGATAACAACCATAAGAAAAAAAAAATCATTGGCCTAACATGAAGAGTGAAACAACTGAATATTTATCTAAATGCTTAGATTGTCAATAGGTAAAGGTTGAACATCAACATCCAATCAGTCTGCTACAACCCCTACCTATACCAGAATGGAAGTGGGAGATTATCTCATTGGACTTCATCACAGGTTTTCCTAAGACTCAAAAGAAAAATCACTCGATTATGGTAGTGATTGATAAACTTAGCAAATCTGCACATTTTATACCCATGAAATCTACTTATAAATCAATTAATATTGCTGAAATTTTTATGAAAGAAATATTTAGATTGCATGGAACTCCTAAGATGGTAATCTTCGATAGAGATGTCAAATTTACGTGAACATTTTGGAAGGAATTATTTGCAGGATTGGATACTAACCTGAATTTCAGAACAAGCTACCATCCACAAACGGATGGGAAAACTGAATGAACAAATCATATTGTGGAACACATGTTACGAATGTACGTAAGAACGAAACAAGCTAAGTGGGAGGAGTACCTAAACTTATTTGAATTTGATTACAATAATGGCTATCAGACATCGACCAAGATGAGTCCAATTGAATCATTATATGGAAGGAAATGCATAACCCTGATTATCTAGGATAGTCTAGTTGATAGGCTTATGATGGGACTGGAAATGCTCTAGGAAATGGAGAAAATGGTAAAAAGGGTACAACAAAATTTAAAGGAGGCCCAAAATCGACAAAAAAGCTACGCATATTTAAAAAGGAGACATTGAGAATTTCAAATTGGGGGCCATGTGTATCTGAAAGTCAAAGCAAGGAGGAGCTCTCTAAAGCTAGGAAATTGTTCAAAGTTGGTGCCCAGGTTTTGTGACCCCTTTGATATTTTAACTCGAATCGGACCTGTGGTGTATCAACTAGCACTTCCTGCAGACTTAAAAGTTCATATTGTTTTCATGTTTCCTTATTAAAAGGGTATATTCATGATCCTACGCACATCATTGATTGGAACATGGTGCAAGTGGTACGAGAAGGCAAGTTCTAAGAGAAACCTCTATGCATTATGGACAAGAAATAAATAGTAATATGGAACACAGCCATCACCCAGGTAAAAGTGCAATGGAAGCACTTTATCCCTGAAGAGGCCACTTGGGAATTGGAGGAAGATTTGCTTAAATCTTATCCAACCCTATTCCAAGAGAGGAATGAACATTGAAGACAGTGTTGTACTTAAGGGGGAGAGGATGGAATATCCTCAAATTTTAGAATATTAAATTCAAAGTGAACTTTGAAATAAACTTTCATTTTTGGAAAATTCGAATTTGGAAATTATTTTCCATTTATGGAACATCCGAATTTGGAATTTTGATTGTTGTAATTAATTGTTTGATGATTGTTGGGAAAATATTTGACTTTCCCAACTATCCTCTTTTATTTGGAGACATGTGTAAGACAAACTTTTAATAAATTAAATGTTGGAAGACAAATGGAATAACGAGGTTAAAAATAGTTGACCATGACTCCATGAGTGGGGAATAGGTTTGAGTTACCTCAAGGCTGATTTTTACAAGTGGTAAATGTGGAATTTGACCACTAGCAGCCCCTAAAAATTAGGGATTTGTAAATATGTGAATTTCCCAAGGAGGGAAGGAAAGAGCTAGGCACAAGGATGCATATAAAAACAACATATGGAGGAGGTAGGACGTTGCTTGGTATGTTGGGGAAAATAAACTAATTGTTGTTATGAGCATTGTTAGTGTGAGGCAAAGGATTTTATGATCTATGGATGGTGACTATAGCTAAGAAGGATCATTCATTTTTCCCTTATGGACTCATGCTTAGTCTAGGGGGTGAGCAGGACAAGTGAACATGGAGTTTTTGTTCTATGGTTGGGTGGAGCGTGGTTGTTCCATTTGTATTCCAGCATCAGGTTTCAGATATGTATCTCATCTTGTATTCTTTGTCAATATTATATTTTTGGTTATCATTTGTTAGGAATATGATTGATTGTGTATACATAAGTTGAATCAATTCTTAAGGGACCGTATGATCATGTTTCCTATGGCTTATCATAGTTAAATAATACTAGAAATATTGGTTGTTTGAGATATGATGGTGGTATGTGTATATATCTAACTATACATACATACATACATACATACATACATGCATACATACATACATACATACATATATATATATATATATATATATATACGCTCATACATAAAGAAATGGTAGAACTATTTTTATGTTCCTAGTGACCATTGAATTATATATATATTGAATTGTTATTCAAATCTGTACATAACAATCACTGTAGGGAAATGGTGCATTAAGGAATAAACTTAAGCGGGTGCTTATCAATTTGATAACATGTAAAAATAGATAAAAGAATACCAGTCTGAATATATCCTTTATATTATCTATTACCACAGAAAGATAGTGATTCAGTAGACTACAGGTGTATTGTGAAAGTAGTTGTCACATTCAAATGAATATTGTCCAAAGTATTATAGTTGGAGTACCATAGACCAAAAAATCCACAACTGCTTATTGTAAATAGATCTCTAAGAAAGTATACATGGAATTATGTATGTAACCAAAGTCAATGAGCACATAGACCAGTCAAGGAAGGACATGGAACTCGAATACCTTTCGAGGTAAGATGCTTCCTTCATCTGATTACACCAACTCACATAACCTACAAAGGAAGTAAAATGAGGTTTTAGTAACTGTGCTAGCATTCTAATTCTGTGGAAATCAAATAATAGAATAAGCCAAGGAAAAAAATTATCTTGAGTTCCAAATTAGATCATCGGTTAGCGTTAACTTCAGCCTTTAGCGCTTCAGGTGATTTCTGATGTTAGAAAATGGTTTCCCCCTGAAGTACATACTCTCAAATTCACATAAATTACTGGCGTCACTGTTGACTTAGCATTGGCCAAGTGGCTGCCATGTGTCACTTAGATTCATTACTTACACGTACCTGAAATGATAATTTCATCTTGACACTTTTCATCATCGAATTGTGCCACATGTCCTTGCTGACGTGGTCTGCTGACGTAGATATCTTGTCATGGAACATATCCTCCACTTGAATCTAACGACTGTGATAAATTCTAGATCAGTGGTCTAGATTCATTTCGTCCTTCGAGAATTTGGGTTATCCATTCCCAATTTTCAATTCTCCCAAAGTGAGGTCCCCCAAATAAAACTCGAGCAACTTGAATTCATCTAACGGTTCATATTTGATTCAAAAGGCTTCAGGTGGTGGCACAAGGTAGTTAAACTTGGTGAAGAAGTTAGCTAGATTGGGTCTGCATTAACTTTGATCATGATCTATCAATATCGATGGTCGAGAGGCATTGCGGAGATCGAATTTTCATGACATATAATTCTACAGGGAGGTCCAAAAATCCAAACCATGGTTTCCTAGATGGGGTATGTGTCAGTGTAGGATAATTGTGTAACGATCGGTGGGTTGCTCCAAAACCGCCAACCCATGTCCCCGCAATTTGAAAAGTACTAAAGTTGATGTGACATTTTCAATATTTATTATTTCAAGCACAGAGACCATGGTCCCTAGTGGACGCGTGGTGCATGATACCAAGGTCTGAAGACTTGGTATTCCATAGAAATTTTTGTGCAGTAACGTTGATTCGAGAACTCCCAGAGGTCAGAGTTAATATTGACTATTGATCAGGAGAAGGTACGTGGGAACTGATACCATAGTCTGGATACTGAGCACTCTGGAAGGTTGGAGAGTATGGACAACTCATAAATTCTGAAGCACGGAGTTTCGTAATAAATCCCAACCGTCGATTGTTTAGGAAGCCGTGGACCATTGATCCACCCCACTTCGCAAAGTTCGCCAATTCGATGTTCGGGAGAAATAATTCATGAAGTAGCAAGAGCTTCTGAAGCCGAAGTTTTGGAGCCCCAAATATGTCAAGGCTCTATATAAGCACCTATCCCATAGCACCGGGTCACATCCCTTGGTCACATGCAATTGAGGGATGAATAAAAAGGGCTAGTGCCCAGAAACTATGTTAAATAAGGGAAAATGGGTTAGGAAGGAAGCATGTGGCTTCATCTAGTTCGAACCTGCATCAAAAGAGATATTGAAGACCTGGGAAATTTTTGATAGGGTCCAACAAATATCTAAGAGCCATTATCTCAGAGAAAAGAGATAAACTACACAAGGAATGCATCAGATCAAAAGAACAATTTTTAAAAGATCATAGCTTTCTGCTCAAAGCTCAGAATTGAGCAAGGAAGCAATCATTGGAAAGATATCGAAAAGAGGATTCCAGGTATTCATCCATATTTGAGGATTGAGCAGATTGGATCAAAGGAATTCAAAGAGGATATTTTTGGTGACCATATAAGGAAAAGTTGTGCATATAATACCAAAATGGTATATCGTGGTTCTAGCTAACAAAAATTATTGTACATCCGTTTTTAGATGTAATGGTTACATTTAAAAAAAAAATGCTCGAGAAATTTGGGGTACATTACACGTGGTTTGTCTTGTGGCCACCTCGACAACATCCTTCACTTGATCTCTCGTTTGATACAATTATAATATTAATTAATTTACGAAAGGCCTTGCATATGTTGCTCACTTTGCATGAGAAAAAGAGAGGGTATAAGTGTTTAATCATCTGTTGAATGTATGTGGAATGAAATTCATAGGGTTTGAACATGTTTTTTCACAATTAGACTTTAACCTATGGATTTGGTTGTTACTATAAATTTCTATGCACTCAGACTTTCGTATTTTACCTTTTGTGTAATGCTATTTAATTTTAATGATCCATCTATTGTGAGTATACTCGAGTTTCATCTTGGGCACCTCAATGAATTCTTATTAGTTTAATAATTATTCACTGTGATCATTACCCCAAATCAGAAATTCCAATTATGTGATTATGGGGAATTAGATGATAGTTTTGTTTAATCGTTGACCTTGTTACAGTCAACTCCTTCCGTTTATTTGGTCCTCTACATAGGGTTTGGAGAATTATTATTATATTCTTCATGTTTGATCACTCTATACACAGTATATTTTAATGATAATTGGTTTCACTTATTTTCTTATTGTCGCTTCCTCTATTTTACAAAAGAAAAGTTCTATGCACGGATATATGAAATTAATGATGGGCCCTTTCTGTTTTGCGAGGGTACCCATCAGTCGGTTTTGGGTCCACTCCTCCTCCTCCTAGATCGTGGAAAGATTTTCTCACAAGGAACTAAAGTAGATATTGTTTTCATCGAGACTCAAGCTAAGTTTTGTCCTTGGCTTATTCTCATAGTTTGATTTCCATAGAATTAAAATGCTATCACAATTACTAAACCCTTGTTTAACTTATTTTGTAGGTTATGCAAGTTGGTGTAATCAGATGAAGAAAGTGTCTTATCTAGGAAGGTATTCAATTTCCATGCCCTTCCTTCACCGATCTATGCACGCATTAATCTTCATCTATATACAAAAATTTGTAGATACTTTCGTAGGTTTTTTGTTTACAACACAGAAGAATGTGGAGTTCTTGATCTATGGTGCTCTAACTGTAAACTTTGAACAAGATTCATCTGAATACGAAGGTTACTTTTGCAATACACTTTGTAGTCTACTGAATCACTATCTTTATGTGGTAATATATAATATAAAGAATATATTCAGACTATTATTGTTTATGCCTATTCTTTGCATGTTATCAAATTGATAAGAACACCATCTAAGTTTATTCCTTATTGCAATATTTCTCTACAGTGTTTTGTTATGTACAAATTTGAATAGTAATCCAAATGCATAATATCAAAGGCCAATAGGCATCTAAACATAGATCTAATATTTTTTGTATATATGTGTGTGTGTGTGTGTGTGTGTGTGTGTGTGTGTGTACAACCATCATATTTCAAATAAGAAACATTTCCAATATAATTCAACTATGTTCAGCCATAGTATAATATGGTTATACAGTCCCTTAAGAACTGATTTCACTTATGTATACATAGTCAACTCATTCCTAACAATTAACGTAACCATAAATATGACATTGAAAAAGAAATACAAGCTAAGATGCATATCTAAAACCTGATGCTGGAATACAAATGGAACAACCACTTTCCACCCAACCATAGAACAAAACAACCAAGTTCACTTGTCCTTCTCATCCCCTAGCCTGACCATGAGTCCATAAGGGAAAACTGAATGATCCTCCTTATCTATAGTCACTATCCACATATCAGAAAAATCATTTTCCTCACACTAATAATGTTCATAACAACAAATAGTTTATTTTCCAACATACTAAGCAGTGTCCTACCTCCTCCATATGTTGTTAAAATATGCATCCTTATGCCTAGGTCTTTCCTTCCCTCCTTTGGGAAATTCACAGATTTACAAATCCCTGATTTTTAGGGGATGCTAGTGGTAAAATTCCACTTCTTCCACTTGTAAAAATCAGCCTTGAGGTAACTCAATCATGTTCCCCACTCATGGAGTCATGGTCAATTATTTTTAACCTGGTTGTTCCATTTGTCTTCCAGCATTTAATTTATTAAAAGTTTGTCATACCCATGTGTCAAAATAAAAGAGGATAGTTGGGCAAGTCAAATATTTTCCCAACAGTCATCAAATAATTAATTACAACAATCAAAATTCCAAATTTGGATTTGCCATAAATGGCAAAAAATTTCCAAATCTGAATTTTCCAAAATTGAAAGTTTATTTCAAAGTTCACTTAGAATTTAATATTCTAAAATTTGAGGATATTATATCCTCTCCCCCTTAAGTACAACATTGTTCTCAGTGTTCAATCCTCTCTCGAAATTGGGTTGGATAATATTTCCACAAATCTTCCTCCAATTCCTAGGTGGCCTCCTCAGGGATAAAGTGCTTCCATTGCACTTTTACCTCGACTATGGCTTTGTTCTATAGTACTGTATCTTTCCTGTCTAGAATGCACAGAGGTTCCTCTTGGAACTCGCCTTCTTGTTCCACCTATACCATGTTCCAATCAATGATGTGAGTACGATCATGAATATACCTTTTTAATAAGGAAACATGAAAATCATTATGTAATTTTAAGTTTGCAGGAAGTGTTATTTGATACGTCGCGGGTCTGATTCAAGTTAAAATCACAAAGGGGCCACAAAACCCAGGCGCCAACTTTGAACAATTTCTAAGATTTAGAGAGCTCGTCCTTTCTTTAACTTTTAGATACACATCGTCCCCAATTTGAAATTCTCGGTGTCTCTTTTTAAAATCAGTGTAGATTTTCAATCGATTTTGGGCCTCCTTTAAATTTTGTTGTACCCTTTTTACCATTTTATCCATTTCCTCGAGCATTTTCAGTCACATCATAAGCCTGTCAACTAGATTATCCCAGTTAATCGGGGTTGTGCATTTAATTCCCTATAATGCCTGGAAGGGACTCATCTTGGTTGATGTCTGATAGTCATTATTGTAATCAAACTCAACTAAGTGTAGGTACTCCTCCCACTTAGTTGGTTTCATTCTTACGTACAATTGTAACATGTCTTCCACAATCTTATTTGTCCATTCGGTTTTCCCATCTGTTTGTGAATCGTAGATTCTGCTGAAATTCAAGTTAGTATCGAATCCTACAAACAATTCCTTCCAAAATGTTGACATAAATTTGACATCTCTATCAGAGATCACCATCTTAGGAATTCCATGCAATCTAAAAATTTCAGCAATATTAATTGCTTTATAAGTAGATTTCCCAGGTATAAAATGTGCAGATTTGCTAAGTTTATCAATCACTACCATAATCGAGTCACTTTTCTTTTGAGTCTTAGGAAAACCTCTGAGGAAGTCCAACGAGATAATCTCCCACTTCCATTCTGGTATAGGTAGGGGTTGTAGCAGACTGGTTGGATGTTGATGTTCAACCTTTACCTATTGACAATATAAGCATTTAGATGAATATTCAATTGTTTCACTCTTCATGTTAGGCCAATAAAATGATTTTCTTAAAGTTGTTATCATTTTTCGGTATCCTCGATGACTATAATACGACCGTTTGTGCAATTCATCAATAATTGTTGATTTTAAATCAATAGAATTAGGTACATAGATCTTGTTTTTGAACCTTAACAGTCCATTTTTATTTAAACTCGGATTTGTTTTGTTCAATTTTTCTACATTTTCTTGCAATTTTGTTGTTGTTTTGATGTATTTTTCATGATTACTGCTTGTAGATTTTATTCTTTGTTCAATGTTGTTTTCTGCTTTACTAACACTTATCTCATAAAGTTCATCTGTCCTCCGAATTAGAGCATCTACAACTTTGTTATCTTTACCTTTGATGTGTTTTATTTCGAAATCAAATTCACTTAAAAAGGTAAGCCATCTCACTTGCCTTGCATTGAGATATGGTTGACTCAATAAAAACTTTACACCACTGTTGTCAGTTAGTAGCAGAAACCTTCTCCCCATTAAATAATGTCACTGCATTTTCAGAGCATGAATTACAATTGCTAATTCCAAATCATGTGTAACGTATATTCGTTCATGTTCTTTCAGTGCACATGATTCGTAACAGATATTGTGTCCATATTGTGTTAGGACACCTCCTAATCCTTCTTTGCTTGCATCCATCCAAACTTTAAAATCTTTATTAGGATATGCTACCCTTAGGATAGGTGTTGTAGTTAACAGTCCTTTTAATTTATCAAAGTTGTCCTGACACTTTTGTAACCAAGTAAATCTTATTCCCTTTTTCTGCAGGGGTGTAATTGGATACATGATCTTAGAAAATCCTTTGATAAATCTTCGGTAATAACCGGTAATTCCCATGAATGATCTGATGTCTTCTGCATCCTTAGGTATAGGCCATTCCATAATGGCCTTTATCTTTTCTTTATCAGCTGCAATACCATCTTCGGATATCACATGTCCTAGGTACTGTATATTTCTTTGGTAGAAGTCTCACTTATCAAACTTTTCATACAACGTATGTTTCCTTAAGGTATGCAATACTATTTCCATATGTTCTTCATGTTCTTCTTTTGTTTTTGAGTAAACTAAAATATCATCGATAAACACCAACACAAATTTATCCAGATATTGACTGAATATTCTATTCATTAAACACATAAAGGTTGTTGGTGCATTGGTAAGACTGAATGGAATTACGACAATTCATAGTGTCTGTAACATGTTCTAAATGTTGTTTTATTTATATCTTCATATTTTATTCTGACTTGGTGATAACTAGACCTTAAATCTAACTTAGAGAAGATCCTTTCTCCTCTAACTTGGTCAAATAGATCGTTAATTTTGGGTAAAGGATACGTATTCTTGATCGTCATCTTATTTAGTTGTCTATAGTCAATGCACAGTCTCAAGCTCCCATCTTTCTTTTTAACGAAGAGAATCGGTGCTCCCCAAGGTGAGACACTTGGTCTGATATATTATTTATCTACCAGTTCTTGCAGCTGAATTTTTAGTTTCATTAATTCAAGTAGACTCATTCTATAAGGTGCCTTAGATATCGGGGAAGATTCAGGTTGTATATCAATAGAGAAATCTATCTCTCTTATTGGAGGTGGTTTTGGTATTTCGTCCACAAATACATCTCTAAACCCATGTAGGACTAAAAAGTCCTCTAAACTAGGTTTGTTTTCCTTTTCTAACAGATTAGTTACATGAACAACATAAAATTGACAACCTATGTTCATACATTTCTTAAACTGCATGGTTGATATCTGCCTAACCGAAATTGGTTTTCTGATCCCTTGTATCGTCCTAACTGTGTTGTTTTCGTCTCTATAAATAAGTGAATTTTCGTAACAGTTTAATATTAATTTTTGTTTCTCTAAACAGTCCATTCCAATGATTAAATCATAAGATCCCAAAGGTAAAATGTTCATATCTAACTTTGTACTTCGACCGCCTACACTAAGTTCACATTCAGGAATAAAATTTGTTACCTTTCTCTTGGTCCATATTGCTAACTGTACTAACTAGGACTTAGCATTCTTTACTTTCTTGATCTTGCTTAATTCAACTAAACCAAGAGTAACATAACTTAGACTAGCTCCTGGATCAATTAATATTGAAATGTGATTATCATGAATTTTACCCTCAAACTCCACAATAGTGGATTGATGATCAATTTCTCTTCCATCCACAAATGCATTAATTTTTTGCATGCTTTTGCCCATATCTCCTACTATCGAAGCTTCTTGCAGGTTATGCACTGAAGTTCTTGTCGTGAAAATTAAGCATGGGCAATTTCTTCTAAAGTGATTTTCTCCACACTCCCAACACTTTAATGGTTATATGGGGTTGTCCCCAACTTTCTTGACTCCCAGGTTAGCTGGCCTACCTCCCCCTTGAGCGCTCTAGGTGTTTGAATGATAGTCCTTATTTTGGAATTTTGTTTCCAGATTATGGAAAGGGGTTGGTTGGAAGACTTTCTTTCGCTGATTCATTATGTCATGTTTCTTGTCCTTCCATGCCTTGGGAATTTCATACCTCTGTTTGTAATGATCATAGCACATACGAGCCTTTATAAACACTTCATTTAAGGACTTTGGATTTTCAAATTCAATTATGTCTTCATACAACTGTGGTAGACAGCTTAAGAATCATTGTATATTTACTATGTCTTCCTTGATCTATGGTACAAATCTCAACAGTTCTAGAAATTTATTTATCAGATCGTCCATGGTCATTTGTCCGAGTCTTAGCTCATAGAATTCCTTAGTTTTTCTTTCATAATAGATTTATGAAAAATATTTCTTCTTGAAATATTTTTTAAAATTTGACCATTCCATTTGTTTCTCTTTCAATCCTTTAGCCAATTTCAGGTGTTGCCACCAGATACTTGTTTTCCCTTCAAGTTGTAAATGGCCATTTTGACTTTCATATTACTAGAGTAGTTGTAAATCTTGAAGTATTTATTTATATCTAGTAGTCATGCTTCAGCCTCTTCACCCATCCTTGATTCTCCATAAAATGAAAATGATTTTATTTTCTTGAATTCACCTTCCAAGTGATCTCCTTGTTTTCTTTTTCTTCCCATAGTTGTTTTGTTTCCTGTCATGTGTGTGTCTTCGAAAGAACTATCCTCATTTTCTATTTTGCGACCAGAGTTTTTAGAGGGCCTTTTGTTGACTTCTTCCTCTTTGTCATTGTTCTTTGGGATCCTCTTGGTTACTATACTGTGTATAAGCATTTCATTTATTTTTAACTGGTCTTCCTGTGCCTTTTTCATCTTTTTGTTATAGGATTTAAACACTTGTAATTCCACGGTGAGGTTCTTCATTGTTTCCAAAACCTGGGTGGATGAAATTCCTTCGTTGTTAAGCTCCGGTTCTTTAGGAAGTCCTTGATTTGGATTCTCCTCGAGTCTGATTTCTTCTTCATTTTGTGCTGAAATTATCACAACAAACCAACAATAGTTTTTTTGTTTGTAACAGTAAACATATTTGTTAGTTTTTCTTCAACAAAAATAAAAGAATTACAAAATTTTGGCCTTGCCCTGAGGTCCAAGCGTCGTAACCTTCAGTTTTGATACCATATGTAATGTACCCAAAATTTCCCAAATATTTTTTTTTTTGTTAGGGGACATTAAAATCCCTTGAATATCCAACATTGTTTGCGACACAAAGAAAATCCATTAAATATATCTTATTCCTTTATTGTTTGCATAGCATTTTTTCTTCTTTGTCATTATCCCTCTTAAAGGATGAAGGAGATTTAAATTCCACTTGTCTCTTACTATTATATTTCATTATAGCATTGTTATTGGATTATAAATAACACACTTATTTGTATTGAAGAGTTTTGTGACCATGACCATCATAGCGCTTAGAATAACTACCAGGTCTATTTCAAGACAGTCTATCCACATTAAATCGTGTAACAGACTATGTTATACAAGGTATGAGTGCTCTAAATCATGGACATAAGATCAACACATATAGACATAGTGTTGATCTAGGAGGCATAAGTCTTAAGTGCTAGGATTTAATTTTACCCATAAAACATATTTCTTTATAATAGTGCAACGAAATGTACCTATGCATAATGTTAGTAACCCTACCTGACTATTAACATAGTTTTATCGTTCTAAGGTTATCTCTAGGATTAAACATAACCCAACATTTAAGTGGTTCGAAAACCATTTTATGGTGGATGAAAGGTCGGGTCTTAGCCTACTTTGTGCTAGCCTATAGACATTTACTCATGACCTGGTCCATTAATGGTGAAGCATGTCCTGTACCTTCCAGAACTGACACTTAGGAGAAAAATCCCAACATAAGCTAGCCACCTCCCTCGACTTCACATGGCAGTGATATGGGGCATACCAGCCGCTATTTCTCCTCTAGCAAGGACCTTGAGGTAAAAAAAATTCTTTGTTCTTTCCCCTTTAGTATGTAACACAGAACTGCCCCTACAATGTATATGACCGTTGATTTGGTAAAGCTCAGCTCTAGTGAGCGATGGAAGGAGGCAATGCACATCCAGTGTTATCTATGCACAAGGGTGAGTAAACATTCTATTGCTTATGTTCTTTGTGAGAAGTATTCTGTAAATTGTATTCTATTTCTTGTGCAATGTAAATGATTGAGGGGTTCAATGTAAGTAATCGAGAGGTTCCATGTAACAGAACTCATGTTTCTTTTCTTTGTTTGAGGGTTGAAAATGTATGACAGTTACGCCTCCGTATGCGTTTTGCTCAAGAGATTCTTATGTGTTTATTGTTTCCTTTGTAATTTGGGTGAAAACCTTTAGATTTAACACTCAGGTTTGAGGGTTATTTTGGTTTCCTCTCCATTGGTTGTCAATATTCAAGCCTATAGTCATTTTCAGTTCCTTCCTAGTTAGACCGTGGCTCAAATCATTAATATAAAATTGAACCCTCTGATTTTCTCATTTTATTTTATTCATCGTTCCTATCACTGGTATTCTTACACTCTGGAAGTTGTCAAAAGATCTCAAAGCTTACTACATTGGTTGATGTTATTCAGACTTGACTATTTAAAACTCTGTAGAGAAAATTCATAATTTATATTATGTATATATATAGTATTATTAACAGGATCTTCTTCGTCTAGCAACACATTTTTTTGTTTCCTCTTATTGTAAAGAGTTTCCTTTGCCAGGAAGAATTGTGTGTTGGTTGTGGAGCCTGATTATCTTCCTTATTTAGAGGTCTTTTATTTTCAGTTGTGTTTATACCCCATGAAGTATTTACACCCTAGAAGTATGTACACTCTTCCACGTGGGGGAGTGTAGAGGGGAGGTACCCCCTTTGTGGGGTCCTCGGGGGCTATCCCCCCGGCTGGGGGGTATGGGGGCAAGAGGGCCCCTAGTGGGGGTTCAGGGGCGAAGCCCCTGAAGAAAAAATTTGCTTGTAAAAGTGTATTTTAATTTCATTATAAATATGGACCGTTCATTATAAGGTCGCATATCTAACGATAGAGATTATGTTAGGGTTTTTTTCCCTAGAAGGAAACCCTCTTTTATGAGGGAAATGTATTGCAGCTATGTATGTTGGTGAGTATTGTATTCTGAGAGAGGAGACTGTGAGAGAAAGAAGAGGAAGTTATGGCGGGTTTTGCTGTAGGTTGTATCCCTTCATTTTGTTGGATAATAATAAAGAAAGGACCTGGCAATTTCACTAGTGGACGTAGCCCACACTGGGTGAACCACGTAAATCTGTCTCTCTCTTGTATTGTGTATATTCTATGTTTTGTTTCCACATTTGTTTTATTTTATTGCTCCGCGGTCCTGTTTTTCTAACATCGTGGTTTGTCCTACGACCACCTTGGAAACATCCTTCACTTGATCTCTTGTCTGATACGGTTTTAATATTAATCTGTTTACGAAATTCCTTTCGTATGTAGACCACTCCGCATGAGAAAAAGAGAGGGTATGCTTGTTTAATCATTTGTTGAATGTATGCAGAATGAAATTCGTAGGGTTCGAACACGTTTTTGTACAGTTAGACTTTAACCTACGGATTTTGTTCTTACTATAAATTTCTATGCACTCATACTTTCTTATTTTACCTTTTTGTAATGCTATTTAATTTTAATGATCCATCTATTGTGAATATACTCATGTCTCATATTGTGCGCCTCTATGAATGCTTATTAGTTTAATAATTATTCATTGTGATCATTAGCCCAAATCGGAAATTCCAACTGTGTGATTACAAGGAATTAGATGATAGTTTTTTTTAATCATTGACCTTTCCACAGTCGACTCCTTCCGTTTATTTGTTCCTCTACATAGGGTTTTGGAGAATTATTATTATGTTCTTATTGTTTGATCACTCTATGCACGGTCTATTTTGATGATAATTGGTTTCACTTCTTTGCTTACTGTCGCTTCCTCTATTTTACAAAAGAAAATTTCTATGCACGGATATATGAAATTAATGATGGGCCCTTTCTGTTTTGTGAGGGTACCCATCAGTCGGTTTTGGATCCACTCCTCCTCCTGGATCGTGGATAGATTTTATCACAAGGAACCAAAGGCGATCTAGTTTTCATCGGGACTCGAGCTAAGTTTTGTCCTTGGCTTAATATTATTGTTTGATTTCCATAGAATTAAAATGCTAGCACGGTTACTAAAACCTCGTTTTACTTCTTTTGCAAGTTGTGAAAGTTGGTGTAATTGGATGAAGGAAGTGTCTTACCTCGAAAGTTATTCGAGTTCCATATCCTTCCTTGACCGATCTATGCGCGTGTAATGTACCCCAAATTTACCAAATATATATATATATATATATATATATATATTAGGGACATTAAATCTCTTTCATCTTCAATATTTGTTTTCAAACATCGCTTAAATATATGTAGAGTAGTTTTTCCATTGCTACTGATTTTTGAAAGCATGCACTTATCCTTTTACCTAATACAATTGTAATAGCATGTAGAATAACTTTATCTCTGAAATTGCATTATACTATACAACAATCATATTGCATAATAATTAAGGTTTATTGACTATTCCATAGTCTACCCATGAACCTTAATGTTTATCCATTATGATACACATTTACCTATTATACTATGCACTATTATATAAGTCTCATAGTTGACATCATTCATGTCCAAAGGTATAAGTATAAATAGTTTAGTACATAAACTATCATAATCCCATTCTAATGATGTCATCATATTTATGCTAATATATTATACTATATGTTATAGGGATTCCATACATAAATCGACCCATAGCATAAGTGTTTCATTAATCATACATGTCGCAGATCTTGCCTATGGAATAAATTCACTATTAACATAAATAACGATAACTTATTTCTTGTAAAGTACAACTTTTTAATACTCAGACAGTTACAACGACATGGATAGCAATATAGTTATCGTTTTTTGTCGTTAGAGGTCTCCCAACGATATCAGTCATTAGTCTGAAGTTTTGTTTAACAAGTCGAAACTATATGGGTGACACAACACCCCCCTGCCTCAGTAGGTTCTACACGACCTCCCGGTCTTAGGATCGTTCTATCCTTTGGATCCCCAGAACTGAAATTGTTATTTGGGCCTTCCTTGAGGCCTCATGAACCCGATCCACAGGTCCTTGTAAAACCCCGCTTGCGCAAACATGCATCAAGCGCGAGCTTCTCTTTCCCACTGTCACCGAATATGACCTTCGGTCTTTTCCCAAAAAGTAATTTTGGGTTTTGGGACTCTGTGAGCCCTACTGTCGAGAGTCTCTACCTCCTTGATCCCCCGATCACTGAAATGTCAAAATGTCAGAATGGTGCTCAACAGTGATTATCCCCATGGGCCATATCTCGGTCCATGTGACTTCTCTTCCCCCGTGACCGCAGCCTACTTCGGGTTTTCAACACCAAGAGCCCCGGCTCCTAGTCATCAGGACGACCGAAGTGTCGATGCCCAAAATGTCAAATCCCCCACCACTTTCTCCTCCAAAGGATGTGTCACATTTCACGACTTCGGGACTTCTAATGTGAAGTGTTACGACTTTATGTCTGTGGGATCCCCGAAATGTCGAATCTTGATATATCGATACCAGGTGTGACCACAGCCCCACTCCTCTCTATGTCGCATTTCACAACTTCGGGGTTTTCATCCCCAAGAACTCAGATTCCTTGTCTCTAGGACTTCCAAAATCCCGATCCCCGGTATGCCAAAATGTTGGCTTCCTATCGCGTCCCTTCAACACTTCGGGGTTTCGCGCTTCGGGACATCATGATCTTTGTTGCAACCCTTTTCTCTGATTTCGTCTATGAGATCCCTGGTATGTCGAAACCTGGTATAACCCTTTCGGGGATTTTCTCGATGCCTCGATCGCCACCATGTGTCCTCCTATTGGATGGTCCCGATACTCTCGGTGTTTCGGGACTTGCCACCCCAACAACACGGATCCATGGTCCTTTGAACTCCCAGTAACCAAACTCTCAGTAGTTCCTCGATCACTACCATGTGTCCTCCATAGATGGACTGCCCTGATCGTTTCGGGACTTCACTAGCTGCTAAGTTGAAAGACTCCTTCATTCCTCTCTTCGATGCTCGAATCCCTGAAATACAAGGATCTTGTGACACACGTCCTCCGTAGATAGACGGCTCTGATGTCTTCGGGATTTCGTGAGTCGAGACTTTCTCTCTCCTGAACTCCTACCTCTTTGTCTCCCGATATCCAAAACCTCGATGGGTCCTAAGATTATCGCCATGCATCCTCTAAGTGATGGATGGTTCAAATTCCTTCGGGACTTCACGGATCGGGAGATCACAATGCAGCGATTCCATGACCCCTTGATGCTCTGATCCCTAAACTCTGAAATCTTGATGCCTCTACCATTTTGGGACTTTGATGAGCCTCCACTCAGCTCATATGTGAGATTAACTCACGTGCACCTTCTCCCAGATCCGATGGCTATCGGTTATCTGGGCTAGATCTGATGGCCCAGATCTATTCTCCTTCCTTATTCAATCTTCTCCTGCTTACCTAGATGTAGATTCAACGGTCTATATCTTTTCCTCTGCTCGATCCGACAACATTTGTAGCTCCTCATTGATCTTACGCTCCATCTTCCTGAACCTGGAAGATTTTAAATGTCCCAAAAGCCTCGGCCTTTGCTTCCTACTATGAAGCCTGCATTCTCAGCCTCTGTTCGCATTATAAGGATGCTATCCCTCCTAAGCTTCCTCAAACTCAAGTCCTCCAAAGGATTCTCCTTGACCTTTCTACTCCTCCTTACAGCTATGGGTCTGTGTGTGAAAGCACTGCTCCTCCTGATCTTTTTCCTCCTTGAATCCTTAAAGGATTCTTCGACCTTTGCACTCCTTGCAAGGAACCTGCACACACGAAGGTGCTATCCATCCTGAGATTCTCTATTGCTCAGACCTCTAAGGGACTTAACCATTTTCTCTCCCTTGGATGGAGATTTGGTGCCCTCTTAGCAACCACTTACTCAAGAAACTCCTTTTTGAGCCTACAGGGTGTTCAATAACCATGTGAAGGTCTTCTTCCTTGGACGCTTCTCTATTCCAGAACTCAAAGGAGTTCTCTTTGTGCACACAGGCACTTGCTCAATGCCCTCCTGGTAGAGATCTCATAGAATCCTCAGTGATTCTAGTTTTCCCTTTGAACTCATAGTAGAATTATCCTATGCAATATATGCACCTGCTCAATGCCCTCCTGGAAGAGCTCTCACAGAATCCCTCAGTGATTATGTTTCCTTCTCTTGTGCACTATATGCACCTACTCAATGCCCTCCTGATAGAGCTCTCACAAAATATTGCGGTGATTTTGTCTTTTGTTGTGTCCTCTTTTGCACAGCCTCACCTCCAAGGTGTTCAAAAACCTTAAGGTTTCTCCTTGAGCCAATGAATTTGGCTGGTGTGCCCTCCTGGCACATCCTTTCCCAAATTCCGCAGAATTCAGAAGTGCATCTAGGCACTAGCTTTCAGAACCCGCAACATTTTGTCACACCCTCTTGGAATGAAGCCTCAAAGAACCCAACCTAGAATCAAAGAACTCTGAACAGATAGGGAAATCTATCTATCTCCTGCAAATGAAACTTAACATATATGAGTACACACACATAATATTCATGAAATTCATAAACACACAAAGACTCAAATGTAGGAAAAATTTCTCTTTGTATTAATATGAATGCATGTTTACAATGTGAGCTTGGACTACAATAGAGTCTTGCCTCTCCTCTCCTCTCTATTCAACTACTAACATAAGATCCGATATCTTTTACATGATGGGGCTCTTTGAGCTCTTCCCTCTAAGCTACCTACCCTATTCAATTACATTGAATTTACAATGAATGGTTGTCTAGTCCGGATCGGATCTAGATCCCAGCCTTATAACCTATTTAAGGAAACCTACATCTAAACCCTGTGCATATGCATGGATTTTTTTCTTTTCCAACCTTACAACATTTAATACAAATTCAAATTTCAAAATTGAGAGAGTTGCGCCTCTCCCCTTCCATTGAATGCACACTTGATGAGCTGGTTGGTTGGTGCACTGCTGGTTTGGAGCGATGCTCCTGCATCATACTCCTCTGCTATGAAAAATTCATGAGCTCCTACTCATGAGCTTCCCAACATCATTGCTGAAATCCACCTGGATCCCAAATAGTCCTCTGGAGTTGTTCATCTACTCCACTACTTTGTTTCTACTACTGTTGCTATGGCAGACCCTCTTTTTCTCAGCCTTTCTTTACTAGAAGTCTCCTGTGCTAACGTCAACATCGACCTCTTGACCTGCTCTATCTCCTCGTCCAGCTGCTCCCATGGTTGGCTCTATGTATGTAGTCTCCTCTACTACATTTATTCTCTACAAATCGGTAGATCATCATGATCTCGCATGTCATTTTTTTCTTCTTCTGTGGCACTAGCTGGCCACTCTATTGCAGACTCCAATTCTGTAATCCTCTCACCGAATTGCTACTCAGCTTCTTCCTGTGGTAGTTTTACTACTGCCATTTCTCATTGTGTTGGCTCAAGTCCAACTTTTTCTAGCTTCTCCTCATACTGGTATGCTCCTCCATCTGTCTCCAACTTAATATGTTGGATGTGCAAGATTTTCACTATCACCCTTCTCTCCAAGGTTTCAATCTGCTCGCATAGATTAGCAAAGCTCATGTTGTTTGCTTCTTCTTCTTCTTCTTCTTCTTCTGCAAGCTCCAATGATGTAGTCTTCTCTGTTTCAGCTTCCTGGATGAAAAATTTGATCCATTCCTCAGAATGCTCATTTCCTTTTTCTTCTTGGGAAACTTTTGATATCTGCTCCAACTCTTCCTCTTCTTTGACAGTCTCTGCTAGCTGTATTTTTTTTGCTGCTACATCGGCAACACAAACTCTTGCCTCAACTAGGCTACCTGGCAGGAATATTTGAATTCCTCCAATGATCAAAATGTCCTTCTAATCCTTCTCCTCTAACATCTTTCCTTGCTAATATGAATTCAACTCTGAGCTCATATTCTCTCCCTTACCCTCCTAGCAATATGGGATTTCTTTGTTGCCCCCTTGGTAGTCTATGAGATCTTCGGATCTCATCTTATTTCCCACCTGTCAATTTGAATTTTCAGTCTTGCCCTCTTGGAAGTCTATGAGACCCCAAAGTGATCTCACCTCATTTCCCTCTTGGAAACATGAAATTTACCAGCTATCCTCCTGACAGTCTATGAGATCTCACAGTGATCTCATCTCATTACCCTCCTGGAAATTGGAAATTTTTGTTTTTCCCTCTTGGTAGTCTCTGAGATCTTCCAGTGATCTCAGTTCATCCTCATCACTAAGATTTCTCCCAGCTTCTGACTCACATACATGAACCATCTCCTCTTCATCTCTGGGGCTTTTAGCATGCCTCAGCCACATTTTCAAAAGCCTCCACTGTCGTTTGGCCAACATCTTCTTGACTGGCCATTTTACCTTCGTCCTCATGGGCCATTCATACACCCAATGTGATCTTGCATCCTGCTACATATGCAGTGCAAGTTCCTCCACCCTCTCTCTAATCTCGGTGAGATCTTTATCCATCTCATCTTTTCTTGGCTACTGATGGATCTTCTTTCCATCGTGTCTATGGCCTTTTGTAGCCATATTCCTGCCTTCTATCTACCCTCCTAGAAAACCTGTTGTTGTCACTCTGTAACCCTAAGTGTTTCCAGCGTCCCCTATAGTCCTCCCAACTTTCTTCTTGACTGTTGCGTACCTGCGAGAAATCACCATAGAGTCTCAATACTCTGCCTTCCTCTGATACCAAACTGATGTGTATCAAAATACTCTTTCTCCTTCTCTTTTCCTCTGCCTACAATATACAAACAGAGTCAATTTCTGATACCACAACTGATGTGTATCAGAGTACTCTTTCTCCTCTCGCTTCCTCTGCCTACAATATACAAATAGAGTCAAGCTCTGATACCACTTGACACAGCACTCCCCTTCCTCAGTAGGTTCTGCATGACCTCATGGTCTTAGGATCATTCTATCCTTTGGATCCGCAGAACTGAAATGGTTCTTTTGGCCTTCCTTGAGGCCTCACGAACCCGATCCATAGGTCCTTGTAAAACCTTTCCTGGACCAACATGCATCAGGTGCGAGCTTCTCTTTCCCACGGTCACCGAATATGACCTTTGGTCTTTTCCCGAAAAGTAATTTTGGGACTCTATGAGCCCTACTGTCGAGAGTCTCTGCCTCCTCGATCCCCTGATCACCGAAATGTCGAAATGCTCGAATGGTGCTCAATGGTGATTAGCCCCCTGAGCCATATCTTGGTCCATGTGACTTCTCTTCCCTCATGAGCACAGCCTACTTTGGGTTTTCAACACCAAGAGCCTCGGCTCCTAGTCATTGGGACAGCCAAAGTGTCGATGCCTGAAATGCCAAATCCCTGGCCACTTTCTCCTCCAAAGGATGTATTTCATTTCGCGACTTCGGGATTTCCTATGTGAAGTGTTCTAACTTTATGTTTGTGGGATCCCCGAAATGATGAATCTCGATATCCTGATACTAGGTGTGACCGCCGCCCCACTCCTCTCTATGTCACATTTTGTGACTTCAGAGTTTTCATCCCCAAGAACTCAGATTCCTTGTCTCTAGGACTTCTGAAATCCCAATCCCTGGTATGCCGAAATGTTGGCTTCCTATCGTGTCCCTTCAACGCTTCGAGATTTCGTGCTTCCGGACTTCGTGATCTCTATTGCAACACTTTGCTCTGCTTTCATCTACGGGATCCCCGGTATGCCGAAACCCAGTATAACCCTTTCGTGGATTTTCCTGATGCCTCGATCGCCACCATGTGTCCTCCTGTTGGACGGTCTCAATACTCTCTATGTTTCGGGACTTGTGACCCCAATGGAACTGATCCCTCGTCCTTCAAAATCCCAGTAACTGAACTCCCGATAGTTCACGATCACTACCACGTGTCCTACACATATGGATAGCCCTGATCGCTTCAGGACTTCACTAGTTGTGAAGTTGAAAGAATCCTTCGTTCCGCTCTTTGATGCCTGAATCCACGAAATACGAGGATCTTGTGACATGCATCCTCAGCAAATAGATGGCTCTGATGTCTTCGAGATTTCGTGAGTCGAGACTTCCTCTCTCCTGAACTCCTACCTCTCTACTTCCTGATATCCAAAACCCCAATGGGTCCTCGGATTATCGCCACGCGTCCGCCAGATGATGGACGGTTCAAATTCCTTCGAGACTTCACGGATCGGGAGATCGTAATGTAGAAATTCCATGACCCCTTGATGCTCTGATCCCAGAACTCCAAAATCCCGATGCCTCTGTCATTTCGGGACTTTGACGAGCCTCTGCTCAGCTCATATGCGAGATTAAATCACACGCACCTTCTCCCAGATCCAATGGCTATCGACTATCTGGGCTAGATTTGACGGCCCAAATTTATTCTCCTTCCTTGTGCACTCTTCTCCTACTTACCTGGAGGTAGATTCAATGGTCTATATCTTTTCCTCTGCTCGATCCAACAACATTTGTAGCTCCTCGTTGAGCTTACACCCCTTCTTCCTGAACCTGGAAGATTTTAAGTGTCCCAAATACCTCTACCTTTGCTTCCTACTACGAAGCCTGCATTCTCGACCTCTTTTCATGTTCTAAGGACGCTATCTCTCCTAAGCTTCCTCAAACTCAAGTCCTCCAAAGGGTTCTCCCTAACCTTTCTTCTCCTCCTTACAACTACGGGCCTGTATGTGAAAGCACTGCTTCTTCTGAGCTTTGTCCTCCTTGAATCCTTAAAGGATTCTTCGATCTCTACACTCCTTGTAGGGTCCATGCACACACGAAGGTGCTATCCATCCTGAGCTTCTCTATTTCTTAGACCTCTAAGGGACTTAACCCTTTTCTCTCCCTCAAATGGAGATTTTGTGCCCTCTTAGCAACCACTTACTCAAGCAACTCCTTCCTGAGCCTACAGGGTGTTCAGTAACCCTGTGAAGGTCTTCTTCCTTGGATGCTTCTCTATTCCAAAACTCAAAGGAGTTCTCTTTGTGCGCATAGGCACCTGCTCAATGCCCTTCTAGAAGAGCTCTCACAGAATCCTCAGTGATTCTGGTTTTCCCTTTGAACTCATAGTAGAATTCTCATGTGCACTATATGCACCTTCTCAATGCCCTCATGGCAGATCTCTCACAGAATCCCTCAGTGATTTTGTCTCCTTCTTCTGTGCACTATATGCACCTGCTCAATGCCCTCCTGATAGAGCTCTCACAGAATATCGCGGTGATTTTGTCTTCTGTTGTGTCCTCTTCTACACAGCCTCACCTCCAAGGTGTTCAACAACCTTGAGGCTTCTCCTTGAGCTAATGACTTTGGTTGGTATGCCCTCCTAGCACGTCCTTGCCCAAATTCCGCAAAATTTAGGAGTGCATCTAGGCACTGGCTTTCAGAACCCGCAACATTCTGTCACACCCTCTTCCCATGAAGCCTCAAAGAACCCAACCTGGAATCAAATAAATCCGAACAGATAGGGAAATCTATCTATCTCCTGCAGATGGATCTTAACATACATCTACAACATATATGAGTACACACACATAATATTCATGAAATGCTTAAACACACAAAGACTCAAATGCAGGAAAAACTTCTCTTTGTATTAATATGAATGCCTGTGTACAATGTGAGCTCGGACTACAACAGATCCTCGACTGTCCTCTCCTTTCTATTCAACTACTAACATAAGATCCAACATATTTTACATGAGGGGGATCTTTGATCTCTACCCTCCAAGCTACCTACCCTATTCAATTACATTGAATTTACAATGAATGGTTGTCTAGTCCGGATCATATCTAGATCCCATCCTTACAACCTATTTAAGGAAACTTACATCTAAATCCTACACATATGGATGGATTTTTGGCTTTTCCAACCTTACAACATTTAATTCAAATTCAAATTTCAAAATTGAGAGGTTTGTGCCTCTCCCCTTCCATTGAATGCATGCTTGATGAGCTGGCTTGCTAGCAAGCTACTGGCTTGGAGTGATGCTCCTGCATCAATGGAAAACAACCTTAACTAAAAGATATGGACATGACCACTATGCACAGTCGTATCCCTAACTGACTGCCATCACAACTCAACAATAAATTGGTATGAAGTCTGTTAAAGGGATGTCATATGTGTTAGAATATAAGTGGATGTGCTCATTTTACCATTGACAATACCCTTGTCACCCAACCATAGGCCGAAGCCACCCTCCAAGCACCTTAACCTTGACAGAGAATCACTTTGAAAGAAAAACCTAGGCTAGATATCCAAACAAAGGGTAGCACACCTTTCCCCAAGGATAGCGCATCAACAAGAGCTAATCAGATAGTCCCAACCCTAGCCGAGAGATAGACCAAGCATAAATGCTAGCTGCAGCAACTGCAATGGCATATCTCCTCCAAACCTGCGCAGAAACTGGGCAACAATAATGCGCACAAGTGTTGCTCTGTAATTCTGAGACTACCTACCAGAATGAGAACTGGCCTCATGTATTTATACTAATTCTGGCTAACTTCCTGGGCCGACTTCTCATTCTGGGTATCTGTCTGTTCAGTATATATAATTATTTCTAGTTGACTTCTTCTCTTGGAGGCTAATAACCTAATATAAATTATCTTCTTGAGCCGACAAATCTTCTAGGGTTATTAGCCAACTCATTAGTGTTTCTTCTTGCTTCTTAAAGTATTCTATCCTCATCAAGTTTACACATGGAGGTAAATACCTCCCGTAGCTACCATAATATCAATAAGATGACACTTAAAACCCTGACTAAACCATTAATGGTGATTTGAAAATTTACCTCCCTGAAACTATTGCTCGACCATCACACCCAACGTAACCCTACCACCTCCATAGCTTCACATGGAAAGGAACTATTGCGTAGCTATCACTTTACTCCTTTGTCAAGGCCTGAGGTAAACTCATTGTAACAATTTTCTCCAGGCATGTAGAGGACTTTTCTCTGCATACTTCCTTTCTCTATTTGTCTGGCCAGAGAGAATGGAAAACCAAGTTCTGAAGAACAATACGAAGGGAGAAGGCCTGAGGAGGTTCTGGATCTCTTACTACACACGAAAGGTAACCCTCGTATCCTATAACTTAGGCATAATACCAAGTTTGGTATTGTAATAGATTACCACTTCTAGAATTTTTTCATATCGGTCGGCTCTTCTGGGTTTATAGTTCTCGGAATAGGGTTTAGAAGGATATTTTGGTTATAAGCAGTTTCTGGTCATCTTTCTATATTATTTCACCTCCTCCTGTATGCAAGGTTATAATATTAAGCCACTATTCAGTCTTATCATTTTTTCATTTGTTCTTGTGGAGTAACCCCATAAATATTCAACCTCACCCTGTGAGAGATACCCTACCTCTGTATTTTGCAAGTCTATTATGGAGTTGACTAGTGGGAATTCTTAATATGACAAGGGTATTTGTGAGAATTTGCATACAATTTAGCCTGTGTAGTTTTTACGCGTTGTGGTTTTTACATTACCCCTTCGTGGGACTTGCTCCTTCTTTGTGTGAACTTAAGTAAAAGCATATTGTAAAAACCCTTTGAGTGTCTCATGGATGCAAGCAGGTAGTTTCATTACCTCTTGGTTAAAATAGTCGTAAATATCCTATTTGTTTTAAAAAAAAATTAGAGAGCTCTTCTGGTTGTTCTTCCTAGTTTTCGTCCTATGCAAAAATTAAAAATAAATCCCCACGCATCGCATATTACCATCTAGGTTTTCTACAATACTATCTCTTGGGTAAGAATTAACCTTATGTTTGTAAATTTCCCTTAGTGAATGGTCGAAATGGTAACTTTTTAACTCTCTGTTGCATATATTGTCCTCTGTGTTTTTGCGCAGTGTGGACATATGTATACCCTACACTAGTGACCCTTTGTCTAGCGATCCTATGTCAGAGAAGTCTGTGTTTCCTTCTAAAATAAATTAGATTTTAACCGTGTTTATAAAAATCCATTCGTAAATAAATTCCATAATGTATGGGGTAAAACAATATTCATTAATCATATCTTGTACATGTCATTTCCTTTCAAAGTATTATTATTGTGGATGAAATCATACTATGATGTGGAATAATAAATCGGAACTCCCCATTCTTTGTGCATGCAAAATGATATATACCCATAATGAAATCATAGATGTCCCCTATGATATTTAAGATTGAATTCCTTTACATTTGAAGTGTTTTACTAAGTGACTGGAGCATCGTGACCTAGGCTCTATGTCTATGCAAAGTATTGTTTACCCTTTATGGATATTTGTGTTTTGTGAAATTTCTTGGTCACTGTGAAATTTGTAACTTGTCTAACTTCTTTCCACTGTCTGATTTATAACTCGTAATATATTCTTGTTTACAATTTATACATTTTCTTTATTTGTTGTTATAAATCGTAGTCCAATCACTCTATAAAAATAAAAGAGCATGGTTTTATCCTTGGTAAAAATGTGCATCTGTAATCTACGTGAGTTAACCTAACTCTGCGTATTTATATAGTTCAACTCTGGATTATGCCAGGGAATTATTTACACTCTCTAGGGTTATCACGACTGTACTCTGGTTATTTACTTAGTATTTTTAACATTTTTTAATTTACGATTTAAATTCATGTGCATCATAGCATTGTTTCAGTTACAATAGCTAAGATGGGGCCATGTCTTGTTTGCGAGGGTACCCATCAGCCGACCTTGGGTCCACTCTTCCCCTTTGGGTTGTGGATATATCAACTCTCAAACGCCAGTGGCGAACTTCTTCTAAAACCACTCAAGCTAAGTTTTATATTACTTTGTTATTATTTCCTTTCATTAAATTACCTAGCATGGTTTACTAAATCTATCATTTCTCCTTTTCAGGTTTATACAAATCTATGGAAGCGAATCAAGGAACACCCTCTCGCTCAGAAAGATATTTGAGTTCTGATCTTGGCGCTTAGTCACAAGCCTCTTAGATTCTGTCTATCAAGGGATAAATGATTTCTTTCCCTAGGGTACTCCATTGAAATGAATTTGTACCCTAGTTTCATGGCTAAATAGATTGTTTGTAATTTATTCTTTTAATTAAATATATAATTTGTAATAGAACACCATTCTGAACAAGATTCAATTATTAAATTAGTTTTTGTAGCATGTATTTGTAGACTATTGAATCACTATTTGTCTATGGATTATAAACATACAGAATATGAAAATTTTCATAAAGGAGGACTATTATTTGTTCCATCTATTTCTCATGAAACTTGCACAGAGTCTGAAACAATAATTCTACATATAT
>JZKD02S0599836.1:53231-66524 GCA_000966675.3 Picea glauca | reverse complement strand
AAATAATTTTGGAGAAATGTGGGGGATGAGTGACACTTGTAAGACAGAGAATTTTTAGGGGTTTTCATTAAAACTTAAATTAAATGTGATTTAGGGCAAGGGTGGGTCTCAAAAAATTCTATAAAAGAAAGGTAGATGAGGAAGATGGGGGAGAGGTACGTTACACTACCAGATTTGGGCTTGACTGTTTGCTTGTGAGGAGTTGGGATTTTCCAGCTCGGTTAGGAGTGGTAGCTCAGCCTTGCGAGGCGAGTTGGGAAGCTAGATCTATCTTCTGGATTCGTGTGGCCCTTTGCGGCTCGGGGGGCTAAGGGGGAAGCAGAGTACCCCTAGCGATTAGCTGGGAGGTGCCAGTGAGTTATTGATGGTCGGTGAGTAGGAGCGGCACAGAGCACAGACATCATTCGACGCGGGCGATCAGGCAAGGTATGCTCATTGATTTTTAGATTAGAATGCATGAGGATGTAGGTTGGGATCTTGTTGATTTAAATGGTTTAATATTTCGGCAAATTACTTGTGTATCAAGTGTACATTATTAACTTTACTGTTGTATTTTGGTACTGGTTAAAAAAAGAAAAAAAAACTCCTAGGACTTCGGTGATTGTGTTAGATGATCGCTGTAAACCCCCAAAAAAATTTTGACCCCAAATTGTTCAACAAGGGAGAACCCATGCCTTGCGCTCCTCTCACTTTTACTTGCGCTACCTTGTGGCCTTACTGTTTGTTATTTTCACCTTTGGGCATTTCTGGAGTTGACCCTTAACCTTCAACGACCTTACTATCTACGTTGGTTAATTATGTAATCTACCTTTCAGCAGTCGGTGATTTACCCCTTTTGGTAGGTGTCCTTGACACGGCTCAGAAAGAGAAACTACCCTTCTGGACTGCAGTTGTGTATTTTATTTTAATTTTTTTTTATCAGTTGGTTACCTAGACGCTTGATCTTGATGGCAGCGCTGTTAGACCTGGGCAGTGTTAACCTTAATCCCTGTGATGAATTCCTTTCCCATAAAACGTATTTAAGCTCAGGACCTCGCGATAGAGGTGTAGATCCTTTCAGCCTCTGACCAACGCCGTCCAGTCTGCGTCACAGCCCTTGCAGAATATCCCTTGATCGTGTCTCAAGCAACAGGTGATACCTTCTTGGAATGCATTGTTCTGACCCCGTTTTCCAGTGAATCCACTTGCACCTGCGATTATAGTGTACCTATAATCCAACGAATACCATGGCTTGGCCATCGAACTTGGCCACAACATTACCTCTTCCAGCGCCCACTTAAAACCCTTGAGTCTCATGCACGATGATGGGTTTCCATATATGGTTGTACCCACCGTTGCATGCGACTGGCCGCGGGTTACCCTCTTCTGATCCACCGCGCCCTCACCTTGACAGTCTGAAAACTCCTTAGACCTAAATCATGGAAGCGTGTGAATTTTTTTGGATGGTTACAGTTTACGGTCTCGTCTGTTCTACATAGCCTATTTCTCCTACCCTATGAGTTCATGTGAGCTACCATTAAATGGGATAGCCTGTCCCCCTCCTAGAGTGTTGTTGGGCGCTTTCTGATGATGGAAAACTAGCGGAATGTTGGGAACACCTCCACGCGTATCGCTGGTAAGATGTGCCACTCCAAAACTGGATAACTTTCTAAAAAGAACACCCGTTCGTCACCTGCCCAGTTCTAAGCATCATTAGAGATTTTTCCCACTTTTACCAGTGAGGTTAAACCACGCGTGCCCAGGCTTTACGGACAGACCACACCATTGAAAAAAAAAAAAAAAACTGACCTGGGGCAGAGCATCTAAGGAAAAGATTTTAATTCATGCAACTGTGGAATTTCTCTTTTTGAGGAGGCGTGACAACACATGGATTGAGCTGATGACTCATAACCATTTTAATTGTTATTCAGAAACAATCGCCCTTTTCAATGCCAGGCTTCAACACTTGATTTACTGCATCACTTACCTTAAACGTATTCTATTCAGTACTCTCCAGCATGTTATAGTGTCTTTTCAACTCGACATACTGGATTCGCAAAGTGAACTCACCTTCTCTGTTATCCTTCCGCAGTAACTTGGTGTTCCCGGTCAGCATTTGTGATAGCATCTTTTGCATTGATTCGCTGGACAGGACCGTTAGTCTTAAACAACCAGATAACATTTATTTTGACCTCAACCTCTTCAATTCCATCAACCTTGATTTATTCACATACAGACTTCTAGATCCGTAGTGATGCACAATCATTGGGATGTTTACTGCACCGGAAGGAACATTACAGTGTCCTTATTTATAATAATAAATTATTATAAGTTTATAATGATTAGTAAATTAGACAATAACGATTACAATGTTTACTAACTAAATGATTATTTAGAGTGTAAGTTTATATCGATTGATTAGAACGATAAAGTCTATAATGATTGTATAGAATGTTAAGTTATAATGATTATTAATTAGGCAATAATGATTATAACTCTTATTAAATTGAAGGATTATTTAGAATGTTAGTTTCACAATGATTATTAAATTATATTAATAAAGTGCCCTTGTGTTTAATAATAAATGATTATTCTTGTTATAATTAAGAAACTAGAACCATAATGATTGCAATGTTATTAACTCAGAGTGATTTTAGGAATGGTTAAGTTGATTGCTATATTATGGCTTTATTTTTACCATTATCGTTTGCTAGGAATGGTAGGAATGGTTAAGCTTTGATTATTATATTAGGGCAATGTAGTATTTTTCTAATAATAATGAATTATCATGATGGTTACTATGGGATGAGGAATTGCTTTGGTTTTTTCAATCAAAGAAGGATCTACTCTATGTATTTAATTAAAGAAGGAAACTCCCTTGTTTTAGGTCGTGGTTGCAAGTTATATGGGTAAGGCAATTTTGTTATATTGTCCCGAATTATGTAAGAACAATGTACTTATGAGAAATAAAAAGGTATTGTTAGGGTTAGATAACATATAATGGTAATGTTGATGGCTATCTAGTTTGCAAAGTTATAGTAACATTGCGTCTTGGCCCTGGTGCCTTACTGCAATTTATTTGTCATGGTAATGTGTAAGGAGTAATGTCAATGCAATATATCGTTGAAATACGTAAGGGTGATGTTTGTCCATATAAAATAAAATGTAATGGTAGTGTGGGATATCATACAACATGCAATGGCATCATGGTCTGATCATAGTACTATTGAATCTTTCGTTATGGAGGATTAAAATGTGAGGTTCCTTGATCTAAGTACCATGGAGTGTTATGAATTAGTAAATGAGGTTTCTTGTTCTTTTTTAATGCTGAACTGGGTGGGTCATTGTCTGAATCCTTCTGCTTTGCGCCTTCCATAGAGGTTGCGGTCGTGTGTTATTCACTGTTGTACTTGGATGAGTCATTTAAATACTGGGCCAGTTGTGTCAGGTCGGATGTAGACACCTCCTTGTAGCCGAGTATATAAGTATGTGTGTGCGATTTTCCTTGTGTGAAGAATCATGTGCCGTATCAAGAGTCTCGGGCCATTTAAAGGCAGGGTTTCCACTCTTGTGACACACCTAACGAAGATTACTAGTTTCTGCCTAAGAAGTTGGCCAGGAGCCTATCTGACCTTCTCTCTCCAGAGCAGAGGAATAAGATTAAACGCCCTGCTTTCCTGTGCAGAAATCGAAAACTCTACTACTATGGATTATTCCATTAGTGTTCATACTGTACATAACACCGTGTGTCGTTTAACGCTTGCAGTCACTTGTTGTGCGCCTTATGTCTATGATCATTTAATGCTTGCAGTCACTTGTTGTGTGCCTTATGTCGTCTGGTTGTGATCATCGTGGTTGTGTCTTGTTAGTCATCAGGTGGTGAAATAGAGTCAAGTATGTATGTTTCCTTTTTACACACGTGCACACACCTTAACAAAAAAAAAAATTGCACCTATTATCAGAGTGGTTGTCGTATTGAGGAGGTTCGTTACACATATTTGAAACCTGATGCTAGAATACAAATGGAATAGCCATGTTCCACACAACCATAGAATAGAACAACCAAGTTCACTTGTCCTGCTCACCCCCTAGCCTGACCATGAGTTCATAAGGGAAAATTGAATGATCCTCCTTAGCTATAGTCACCATATACATATCAGAAAAAGCATTTGCCTCACACTAATAGTGTTCATAACAACAAATAGTTTATTTTCCAACATACTAAGCAGTGTCCTGCCTCCTCCATATGTTGTTAAAATATCCATCCTTGTTCTTAGGTATTTCCTTCCCTCCTCGGAGAAATTCATAGCTTTACAAATCCCTGATTTTTAGGGGTTTCTTGTAATGTACCCCAAATTTCCCAAATAAAAACAAAATTGTTAGAGGACATTAAAGTCCCTTGAATCTCCAACATTGTTTGTGACACAAAGATAATCCATTATATATATCTTATTCATTTAATGTATGCATAGCAGTTTTACTTCTTTGTCATTATTCCTCTTAAAGGTCGAAGGAGATTTAAATTCCACTTGTCTCTTACTGTTATATTTCATTATAGCATTGTTATTGGATTATAAATCACACACTTATTTGTACTGAAGATTTTGGTGACCACGAACTGTTGGACATATTGTCTTTAATATGTTGTCATTGATGTCAACAATCGATGTCATCGTGATGTGATGATAAGTTGTTATGATGATTTTTCATTGAAAAGATATCATTAATGAATTGTCATTGATGTCAACAATATAACAATTAGCAAAGAATGAAAATATCAAACAGTATGCAGAGATTCAAGCTCATAAGCAAGGAAATTAATCAAATCTCAGAAGGAAGAGCACATTCTAGAAACATTGTCGGGATCAAAATCCCCATAGGAAAACTCCAAAGGATTCAATAAAGAATATTGCTCACTGAGATAGTTTTAAGGAGTAGTCGCACAGAAAGACATAACGCAAGGTGTAGAGGAATTCACTCTAAAGCTCAAGAGAGGTAGCATGCAAAGAATCTTTTCTGTTGATATAGATCTCGGACAAATCAGGAACCATCAGATCGAGGGGAATTCATAATTTGGAAGAATTATATCTTCACCGTTAGATCTGTCAGATTACAAGAGAAGCACCATTGAAGGATTGGTCAAAAATCAGATCCAGTCATCACCATTGGATACATAAGTGCCAGATCAAGGGTATGGATTGATTGAAAAGCACAAAGGGAAAATTAAAAAACGTGTTATTTCCAATTCTGCAATTTGTCTATACCTTCATATCTCATTGATTCAAAGATCGATGATTGTGGTTGCTCCACCAAAAATCGCACAACTTCAAATTGCAGAGTTTGGGCGATGAGATAAACCACACACAAGTTAAGGTTCTACAATCGACATCAACCATCAATTATCACCCTCCAATAGATCTACGGTTGGCATCAAAGATCAGTTTCCATTGCGAAACTTAATGATATTTTTAAACGTCGAGCAAGTTGAGACCTCGCAATCATCCCTGATCGTTGATCTACTCCAGGAGAATTCTTGACCATTGGATTGGTTAAGAAAGGATCATCAGATGATATCAATATGATCGAGTTTTAATTGGAGAAACTTACCTTGGGATATTTTGGAAATGGGAGTGTATAAAACAAAGTATCGAATGCCGAAAATAATCTAGAGCATTGATTTAAAACTAATCATAGACGTTGATCAAGAATTCACTAGATCCCAAAATAGCCAAAACATTGAAAATCGTTGGATCGTGTTAGGATTTTTGCATCAAAGATGGGCCGTTAGATGAATTCAAGTTGCTCAAGTTTTTATTCGGGGAATCTCACTTTGGGAGAATTGAGAATTGGGAACGGATAACCCAAATTCCCAAAGGGAGAAATGAATCTAGACCATTGATCTAGAAATGATGATAGTCTTTAGATCTAGGAGGAGGATATGTGTCGCGACAAGAGATCAACATCAGCAGACCACGCTAGTAAGGACATGTGGCACAATTATATGATGACAAGTGTCAAGATGAAATCAGCATTTTAGGTACGTGTAAGTCACGAATCTAAGTGACACGTGGAAGCCACTCGGCCAATGCCAAGTCAACAGTGACATTAGCAAGTTACATCACTTCAGGAGTATGTACTTTGGGGAAAACCATTTTCTAACATCAAAAATCACCCAAAGTGTTGAAGGCTGAAGTTAATACCAACTGTTGATCTAAATCAGAACTCAAGCTAAATTTTGTCCTTGGCTTATTATATTGTCTGATTTCCACAGAATTAAAATGCTAGCACAGTTACTAAACCCTCATTTTACTTCCTTTGCAGGTTATCCAAGTTGGTGTAATCAGATGAAGGAAGCATATTACCTAGAAAGGTATTCAAGTTCCATGTCCTTCCTTGACCGATCTATGCGCGCATTAATCTTCAACTACATACAGAATTTTGTAGAGACTTTCCTAGGGTTCTATTTATAATACAGAACGATGTGAAATTCTTGATCTGTGGTTCTCTAAATGTAAGGTTTGAACAAGATTCATTTGAATACGATAGTTATTTTTGCAAGAAACTTTGTATTCTACTGAATCACTATCTTTCTGTTGTAATAGATAAAATAAAGAATATATTCGGATTGTTGTTCTTTCTACCTATTATTTGCATGTTATCAATTTGATAAGAACACCTTCTAAGTTTATTCCCTATTGCAATATTTATCTACAGTGTTATGTTATTTACAGATTTGAATATTAATCCAAATGCATAATCTCCAAGGGTCAATAGGCATCTTGATGCAGGAGCATTGTAAGAAGTTAAGCGAGCGTGGAGGTGAAGGATGGTTGGAAAGCGCAACACACACTTTTTTCACGTTTTGAAATGTTTTGAAAGTTTATGGGAGCGGATATTAATGTAATAGTTAGGAATATGGTGTACTTTCATTTATATCTTGGAGGTTGTAAATAGATCTTGAGTGATTTCTCTCATCTGTAAAACATTAAGGAATTTAAGCCCAGTTAATGAAAATAGGTAGGTTTGAATTAATATATTAGACAGTTTAGAGAGTAGGAGGGAAAATGGATATAGACACCCTCACCATTGTATCATTGTAGTGTTGTATTATGAGCATAGAGAACAAAAGAAGAGAGTTGTAGAGAAGAACCCATGTACAGGGGATTTGAATTAATATATGAAGCTTTGAATTAGACTCATGGTGTTATGATGTTTTCTATGTATACATGGTGAATGGTATGCTTACAGTTTTTTATTCTCTCGGGTTATGCATTTTTTTAAATACTGTGTTGAATGTATGATCTCATATTGAATGTTTGAATTCTAAGAAAGAAAGAGAATGAGTTTCAATTGTTTCTCTTTCTGAGTGAGAGAAGTTCCTGCAAGGAGTGCAGTGAAGTGTCTTCAAGGTGTCCGTCAATGAAGGTCTAATTTTTATCTCAGAAAGATCAGGAGGGATATCATTATTCTCATTCCAACAGAAGTGCAAGTGAAGCATAGAAGTTGTGCAAGGTGTGCGCAGGTTGGTTGAGAGATTAAAACTTATAAACCAAGGGGGAGAGTTGAAGGAATTTTGTTGCTAGGCGCACAGAGTCGAAGAATCAAATACTTAGAAGTATTTGAAAGTCTGCTGCAAGGAGTGTGTGCAGGGTTCCTTTTGAGACTTCAGTTTGTAAGTGAAAGATCAGGAGGGATAACACCTTTGAACACTTCAAAGGAGGACAGAGGTCGAACTACTTCAAGGGGAGACAAGGGTCGAAGTAATCCAGCATAAGTTAAGTTCCAGTAGAAGAACATGGGTTCATTTCACAGGAGCTTTCAAGGAGCAACGAACGATTGAAATTCTCCATGGAGAACTCGCGAAGCTGCGAGGATCATAGGATCCAGAGGAGTTGTAGGGTGGATAAGGGTTGTACGAATCCATTCTTTTGGTGTCTAGATTCATGGTGACCATTGATCATGATCTGTCTGAGCCGTCAGATCATTTTGGCATTTCAGGGATCTTGACGACAAGGAGTTGAGAACAGTGGAACGAAAGTCCTGAAGTCAAGAGTAGTGACAGGAATTGGCATGGAGTTTTGGGATTTCATCACTTCGAGTGTTGGGAAATCGAGGAGGTATAATTTTGGGATTGAGAGTTCCAAACTCCCGATACCCAAAGGCCTGAAATAAAGTAGGTTGTTGGATTGAGTGAGGCTCGTGCAACACATGGCACATCTATCAGGTGGGGACCACAAGGGTGATAGGTGGTATGTACTCGCGCATCGAGGGGTCAACCCATAGTTTCCCTATCACATCTCAGGATTTTACAAAGGAGGAGAACAAAGGCTCTACACTCCAACTCGTGAGGTTGCGAGTTGTGAGAAGTGTGAAAGGGAAGTCAGACTGTCGCTAACTATCACATCTCGGGATTTCATAGGAAAAGAGCACGAGAGTTCAATGCTTCAATTCATGACATTGCAAGTTGCGAAAGACATTTGTGTCAGGACCAGTTGTGGTCATGGGGAGGTGAATCTCATGCCTTGTGCCTGTTCGAATAAGGGGGTTGCAGAAGGGCCTGTGGATCAATTCGTTGAAGGTTCTGATAGGGATCCGAAAGAGCCACTTCAGCTCAAGGAGATTTGAACAATCCTGTGTGGACCTCGACCCGAGGGTTTGGGGGTCTGCATCAAGTGGTATCATATCTTGAATCTATTTGTATATTGTAGGCAGGAGGAAGAATAGTACTCTGATATGCATCAAGTGGTATCAGATCATAGAACAAGTTCTTTTATTTCTGTAGCAGAGGAAGGAAGAATATTTCTCAGTCATGCCATTGAGAAGAAGAGATAGGTCAATGCCTGATCCAACAGTGGAAAGGGAAATGCACGAACTACATGCCAATCTTGATTCCATGGAAACAAAACGGAGGCGCACAATCAACGTTGGGGATATTAGTGAGGCTGACAGTGAAAATGAAGCTGGACACGAAGAAGAAGTTGTAGTCGAATATGTTGTGGATGAACGCCTATTCAGGGCTGTGGAAAGGGTGGGTGACAGAGAAAAATTGGACATTCCATTGTATGAAGGAAACCTGGGTGTTGAATAGATTCTAGACTAGATTAGAGCTCTGGATAAATATTTTGACTATGAGGATGTCGAAGAAGATAAGAAAGTCAAACATGTCGTCACAAGACTTAAAGGGTATGCAGCATTATGGTGGGATGAACTGTAGGCTGATAGACGTTGCAAAGGCAAGCAGAAAATCAAGAGTTGGGATAGAATGGTTGCAAAGATGAAAGACAAATTCATACACAAGGACTATCAAATTACTCTGTTTCGGAGAATGTAGAATTTGAGACAGAAGTTGATGTCAGTGAAAGAATACACTGAATAATTCTACAAGATAAACATCAGAGCAGGTCATCGGGAAGGCGATGATGAAAAAGTTTTCAGGTACATGAATGGTCTAAGATATGATATTCAAGATGAGATGAGCATGATGATCATTCGAAATGTGGAAGATGCTTATCAGATGGCTCTGAAAGCTGAAGAGAAGCTGAGCCGAAAGTAAGGTCAAAGAGGTTGAGGCAGAAGTCAAGCCAAAGGAAAACCCATTACCCAAGACAGAAATCGGAGACCTCAAGAAGAGGGGAAGAAACCTCAAAATCAACATGAGAGAGGAGGAAGCTCATAGAGAGGGCACTACGCTGATGGAAATACTTTTCCTCAGGCTAGAGGAAGAGGAAGAGGCCGAGGAGGTGAAGTGAAATGTTTTTTCTGTGGGAAAAATGGACATAAATCTTATGAGTGTCTAGATAGAAAGAAAGAAGGTGGTGAAACTCACATTTTCGAAGTGCAAGGATGGAATGTTGAGGCAGAAGATGTTGAGGGTGGAAGATCCTTAATGATGAGGAAAGTTCTCTTGAAGCCAGAAAAGGAGGCAGAGAACCCGTCCCAAAGGAACAGTCTGTTTTGGACTACTTGCAAAAAAAAAGACAGAGTATGTAAAGTCATCGTGGACAGTGGTAGCACAGACAATCTCGTTTCTATAGAGATGGTAGAAAAGATGGAGATGGAGACTATCGTACATCCAAGCCCATACAAATTTTCATGGCTACAAAAAGGACATCAGGTAAATGTCACTAAACAATGTTTAGTTGAATTTAAAATAGGAGGATATAAGGATGAAATATTATGTGATGTCATTCCCATGGATGTTTGTCATCTATTGTTGGGTAGACCATGGCAATATGAAATGAATGTGGTTCATGATGGGAGAAAGAACACATACACCCTAGATAAAAATGGGAGGATGCACATGGTGTTGTCAATTAAGGATAAAGAAGTGAAAGAAGAGGTAAGAAACAGTATACTTCTCATGAGTGGGAAGGAACTTCTTAATGAGGTTAATAAGAAGGAAGAGACACAATTTATTGTGGTCAGGAAGCCTAGAATTTTTTTGACCAGTACAAGAGTGGATGATTTATCAGAGAAAATCCAGGAGTTACTGGAAAAGTTTGTTGATACAGTAGTGGATGAACTACCTCGTTCATTGCCACTAATCAGAAGTATAAGCCATCACATTGATCTTATACCTGGAGCTAGTTTACCAAAAAAAACAGCGTACAGATTGACGCTGCAGGAGAATGAAGAAGTTAAGAGACAAGTCCAGGACTTAATGGACAAAGGATTGATTAGAGAGAGCTTGAGTCCATGTGTTGTTCCAACAGTGCTTAGCCCAAAGAAAGATAGAGGCTGGAGGATGTGTACAGACTCAAGAGTGATCAATAAGATTACCATCTGATATAGATTTCCCTTTCCAAGGATGGACGACTTGATGAATTGCTTGAGTGGAGCAAGATTTTTTTCAAAAATTGATTTGAAAAGTGGATATCATCAAATTCGTATGAGAGAAGGTGATGAATGGAAGACAACATTCAAGACGAATGAAGGGTTGTATGAATGGCTTGTTATTCCATTTGTCTTAACAAATGCGCCTAGAACTTTCATGAGGCTGATGAACGAAGTCCTGAAGGAGTTCATTGGGAAATTTGTCATTGTATATCTTGATGATATATTAATTTTCAGCAAGACAGAAGCAGAGCATTTAAAGCATTTAGTTGCAGTGATGAAGAGATTACAGCAAGAGAAATTTTTGATAAATATGAAGAAATCATCATTTATGAGGACATAACTCATTTATTTGGGTTTTTTTATCTCTGCAAATGAGTTGAAGATGGATCCGGAGAAGGTGAATGAAATCAAGAATTGGTCATCGCCAAAAGGTGTGTTTGAAGTTTGAAGCTTCCATGGTTTGGCAAGTTTCTAAAGGAAATTCATCTGAAATTTCAGTGGAATTAGTGCACCAATGATGGATATGGTGAATAAAAGACATAAATATTTTCATTGGACAGGGGAAGTAGAGAAAAGTTTCAATCTACTGAAGAAGAAGATCACTGAGCAACCAATTTTGGTTTTTCCAGATTTCAGCAAGACATTCCAGGTCAAGTGTGATGCAAGTGGATTTGCAATAGGAGCAGTTTTGAGACAATACGACAGATCGATCACATACTTCAATGAGAAATTGAATTAAGCGAAGATTATATACTCAACATATGACAAAGAATTCTATGTTGTCATGCAAGCACTAAAGAAATGGAGACACTATTTGGTTCCTAAAGAGTTTGTTTTGTACAGTGATAATCATGCTTTACAATTCATGACTCAACATGAGAAGTTGAACCAAAAGCATGCTAAATGGGTTGAATTCATGAAAAATTTTACTTTTGTAATTAAGCATATTTCTGGAACTGCTAACAAAGTTGTTGATGCTTTGAGCAGGAAATGTTTGCTTATACAGGAATTTAGAGTCAAAAATTTGGGTTTTGATAACCTCAAAGAGATGTACAGGGATGATCCAAATTTTAAGGAAGCATATGAGGCATATGAGAATCCAATTCTCAGGGATAGAACCCAATGGACCAATTATATGATCCAGGATGGATTATTATTCAGGGGCAATCAATTATGTATTCCAAAATGCTCCATGAGGGAGAACCTATTGAAGGAAAAACATAGTGGAGGATTGGTTGGACACTTTGGTCATGATAAGACATTCTCAAAATTGAATGGCTCATATTTTTGGCCAGGGATGAGGAAAGATGTTAATAAATTTTTGGACAGGTGTAGAATTTGTCAACACACAAAAGGGAAAAGGTAGAACACAGGGTTGTATCAACCATTACCCATACCAGAAAGGTCGTGGAATGCAGTGAGCATGGATTTCATATTGGTACTACCAATAACACAAAGAGGATGTGATTCAATCTTTGTGGTAGTAGACAGATTTTCCAATATGGCACATTTCATACCATGCCAGAAAACCAGCGACGCAACTCATATTGTGAACCTATTTTTCAAAGAGGTCATCAGACTTCATGGCTTGCCCAGGAGTATCATTTCTGATTGAGATACCAAGTTCGTGGGAAATTTCTGGAGGAATTTATGGAAGAAGCTGGGGACAAGATTGTCTTTTAGCTCAGCGTATCATCCTCAAATGGATGGGCAGACAAAAGTTGTGAACAAAACCTTGGGAAATTTGTTGAGGAGCACAGTGACTGAGCACCACAGTCAGCGGGATCATATTCTTCCATGGGAGGAATTTTCTTATAATGATTCGATCAATAGAAGCATAGGGAATATTACATTCCAAATTTTATATGGAATGCAACCAAGGGGAGTTTCTAAATTGAGAGATTCAGAAAAAGATGAATTCAAGAGTGCTAGCACAAAGAATTTTGTAGAAGAAATGAAGGAGCTTCACAGCCGAGTCAAGGAGCGATTGCAGAGTTCAAATCAAGAATACAAGCACAGAGTAGATCAACACGGGCGAGAACTTAAATTTGAACTTGGTGATCTGGTTCTTGCACATCTAAGGAAGGAGAGGTTCCCAAGGGAAACATATAACAAACTAAAGATGAAAAATATTGGTCCATGCAGAGTCATGAGGAAACTTGGGGAAAATGCATATGAGATTGAATTACCTGATGGGATGGGAATTTCACCGATATTCAATGTTGTGGATTTTTACCCTTACAGAGCTAAAGAAGCAGGAGCAGAGGAGGAACAGAAAGAAGTTTAATGGACAAAACAAATGCCTATAGCTGAAAATCCATAGATGGAAAGTATAATTGACAAGAGTGTTGGGTCGCCAAAGCACCATCTTTTTACCAACCTTTCACTTCACTTTCAATTCACTTTCACTTCACTTTTAACCATATTTCGCTTTCTCATACCCTTACATTAAACCATTTTCATGATTACATGGGTTTT
>JZKD02S0599814.1:0-15985 GCA_000966675.3 Picea glauca | reverse complement strand
TTTGACTTTATCATAACCACCTTGAACGATGCTTCACTGGAGATAGTAGAGAAACAAGGAGTGAAGTAGGAAGAAATGTATGATAGGATTGAAGTCTAACTCCAAGGGGTACAGTAGGACCTTAAGCCCAGCCGCACAATCTCCACTGTGCATTTGCCATCGGGAAAACTAGAGTTGGGATATGAGCCAGCCCAACTCCACTGACTAGTTGATATAGTCGAAGCTCGCCTTCGACGAGCACAAGAGGAAACAGAACAAGCCACCCAGGCTTTGATTCAAGTGCAAGGATTACTTGTAGAGCAACATCGAGTTGCAGAACGGGAAAATATTTCTCTCCAAGAAAAATTTGATGAAGAAAAAGCACATCTAGAGCAAGGAAAAGAACAGTTGCTTGCGGAGCAACTCGAAGTGAAAGAAGTGGTCAATATAGTAATTCATTCTGTGATAGTCGTAGAAATAAAGGCATAAGATCAAGTCACGCAACAAGTAGAAAAAATCACAGAAGTTATCCAACAGCTACAACAACGCATAGCAGACTTAGAGCTCCACGCAGTGCCCAAGACCCCACATGATGTAAGGGATCAAAGAGAAGAAATTTCTCAAAGAGCAGTTGATAGAATAAAATCCCTTGCTATGGAATGTAAGAAACTTACTAATCACAACGCCCAGACCTACGAGAAATTCACTGAGAATCCAGAACTGAAGGCACTGGAGTCCCAGCTCCAAGAGGTGAAGTGTCAAGCCGAAACAATACAAGCGTAGTTGAAGCCCCTGTCAGTTGTGGAAATAATGAAGCGATCCTAGGAGAAGCGCACTGCCTAGTAGCAGATCCACAATATCCAGAGCAGAGTTATGGAAGTAACTCAGAGGCTTCAACCTGTACAAGATAAGGCTTATCAACTGTTCACAAAGGTAGAAGGCCAAGGAGCAAAAATGGAACAGGTTGTCACTGCAGTTGAATAGTGCCTAGAGGGACCTATCAATGACACAGTCATCCAAGAGTTCACCGAACAGGAGGCCAAGGCACAACAACAAGTCGAAGCAGCTCGAGCTACGCTCGAGGATTTTGAAGCAAAATTATCCAGATCAGAGTGACTCGAGACAAGTCACAGGTGAGTGTTAGGGACCTATTGGCCCTTGACCAAGTTTTGGGAGATCCTTGGTCAAGTTTGACCTATTTTTGGACTTTGACAGCCTGTCGAAGGAGGAGCGCAAGATGAAGCAGAGATTGCAAGATCTCAACCCCTTTTTGGGTCCTTTTTGGGATTTGGGATTATGTAACAAGTATGGGATATCAGCCCATGGGTTTACCCATGTTTAGGCCTATTTTATAAAGTATAAATAGATCCTAAGGCGATGTAGTGAATATAGATAAATATAGAAGAGTTACGAATGGCTAAGTGCTAGATCTATGTGATTGAAGGATTGTAAGTGCTATGTGCATATTGTGTGAGACTTGCAGAGCTAAGTGCAAGTCATTGTAAGAGGCTGTGGAAGGTCGTGTGCTTATATCTACTCGGGGAAGGAGGATCTAGTGAGCTGCACAGATCTCTTGTCCTATGCAGAGTAGGGTTTTGGGGCTCTGTGCATGTAACTTACTGAAGAAGCTAATAAAGAAGAAGAGTTGGTTGACGTATCCCCAGGGTGGGGGTGAACCACGTTTATGTTGTGTTGCTCTACTTTGCACGATGTCTTTATGTGTTTATGTCTTTATTTGCTAAGTTATTTGATATAGATAGATAGATCTGTTTATGCTTTGTGCTAATGATGTATATGGATGTTAGATCAGACTTATATGAATATGCTTAGTGCTTGAATTTTCTATATCTGATATGTCTCGTCGTGCTAAGTGTTGTTAGATGTCAGATTTGGTTGACCACTGTGTTGTACTGTGGTTAGGGTTTAACTGTGTTGTAACTAAGAACTGAATATTGATGAACTGTCGGTGCTAAGTGCTCTGTTAAGTATTACAATCACAGAGTTGTGTCCCAGCTAAGGTTACAGACACATGAGTCCCTATCCACCCCTACCTCTACCTCGGGTGAGACTTCATCTGCTTTGCAGGTGTTGCCAAAAGGGCTGGTAGTTAGGGTTTTGTTGGTGCGATGTTGTAGCGTTGAACCCTAGGTCTACCTCTATGCCAACAACAACCTACAAAGTTTTACAACTAGGGTACTATTGGAAAACACTTCACAAGGACATAGAAGAATATGTATCACATTGTGATGAATTACAAAGAATGGGGAAGCCTATAGGAAGGTATGAGATTCCACTACAAACACAAGTATCAATGAAACCCTTTGAAAAATGGGGTCTAGACTTCGTGGGTCCAATTGATCCATTATCCAACCAAAAAGAGCATAATCTAGTTCATACATACTACTTGAAAAAATGGGTAGAGGTGAAGTCAATGCAAAATGTAAAAGAAGAAAAGGTAGTAGAATTTCTCTATGAAAACATCTTTACAAGATTTGGAGTGCCAAAATATAGTGAAAACATATTTACAATATTTTACTTCCAATCTCATTGTGAATCTCATGGACCTCATCAAAATTCATCGTAAGAAATCAACTACCTATCACCCTCAATCAAATGGACAAGTATAGTCACAAACAAAGAGTTGGAGAATATTATGAAAAAAACAATAAAAAACATAAAAAAGATTGAGAAAACATATTGACATAATCTATATAGGCATATAACACCACTTTGAAGACAAGTATATGGTTTACACCCTACGAGTTGGTTTATGGAAATACATTCATGCTCTCAATTGAATTTGAAAACCAAACAATGGGAAGAACTCTGGATCTAAAGTTGGATATATTCAAAGCACAAGAAGAGAGGTTGAATTAGTTCAATGCACTGGATGAGTATAGACAAGAATTTTTATTCCACACTAAAATTATACAACAACAGAGAGAAAGATGGAATGACAAGTATATCAAGACAAAAACATTCAAAGCAGGACATTGGACCTTACTCTAAGACTCAAGGTTCAAATAATTCAAGAGAAAACTGAGCACAAGGTGGCTAGGGTCTTATCAAATTAACACCTGCTATGGAAAAGGCTCAATTAAGATAAGAACCATAAATGAAGAACAAATACCTATTTGGTTAATGGGCACGTTCTTAAACTCTACAAGAAGCCACTTTCAAAAGATGAATTTAGCTTCAAACTTCGATGTTAACAACTATATCAAAACAACAATTATTTCTAATCATACTAATCATCTAAAAAAACAATAGAAGTTCCTATAATGAAAACCTCATCCAAGGAATCTAAGACACTAGGACATGTATTCACTTGAAAACCTCTCCTAGGGAAAGTATATGTTTGTAGAAATAAAAAAATACAATATATTCCCATGGTGAAAACCTCCTTAAGGCACCATGAGATAGATCAAAAGTGAAATATGACAATGGAACTTGTGATCTGGGAAAAGAAAAGGGAGAAAATCAAAGAAAATATATTTTTTCTTATGCAAGGTATTGCTAACTCTTGTTTCATTTCGCTTATAGAACCATGCATAAGATGTTCCACCTAGAGAACTCCAATTGGATCTAATTAATGTGCAACAACTCAAAATTTTGGTAACAAGATCAAAGGCACACTTTCCAGCTCGATAGGGGACATTTTTCCGGATCTCAGTAAAGGCCAAATAATTAAAGTCAAAAGAGAATTAGTTTGAGTAAAGCATTCATTTCTTCATCATCCNTTTGACTTTATCATAACCACCTTGAACGATGCTTCACTGGAGATAGTAGAGAAACAAGGAGTGAAGTAGGAAGAAATGTATGATAGGATTGAAGTCTAACTCCAAGGGGTACAGTAGGACCTTAAGCCCAGCCGCACAATCTCCACTGTGCATTTGCCATCGGGAAAACTAGAGTTGGGATATGAGCCAGCCCAACTCCACTGACTAGTTGATATAGTCGAAGCTCGCCTTCGACGAGCACAAGAGGAAACAGAACAAGCCACCCAGGCTTTGATTCAAGTGCAAGGATTACTTGTAGAGCAACATCGAGTTGCAGAACGGGAAAATATTTCTCTCCAAGAAAAATTTGATGAAGAAAAAGCACATCTAGAGCAAGGAAAAGAACAGTTGCTTGCGGAGCAACTCGAAGTGAAAGAAGTGGTCAATATAGTAATTCATTCTGTGATAGTCGTAGAAATAAAGGCATAAGATCAAGTCACGCAACAAGTAGAAAAAATCACAGAAGTTATCCAACAGCTACAACAACGCATAGCAGACTTAGAGCTCCACGCAGTGCCCAAGACCCCACATGATGTAAGGGATCAAAGAGAAGAAATTTCTCAAAGAGCAGTTGATAGAATAAAATCCCTTGCTATGGAATGTAAGAAACTTACTAATCACAACGCCCAGACCTACGAGAAATTCACTGAGAATCCAGAACTGAAGGCACTGGAGTCCCAGCTCCAAGAGGTGAAGTGTCAAGCCGAAACAATACAAGCGTAGTTGAAGCCCCTGTCAGTTGTGGAAATAATGAAGCGATCCTAGGAGAAGCGCACTGCCTAGTAGCAGATCCACAATATCCAGAGCAGAGTTATGGAAGTAACTCAGAGGCTTCAACCTGTACAAGATAAGGCTTATCAACTGTTCACAAAGGTAGAAGGCCAAGGAGCAAAAATGGAACAGGTTGTCACTGCAGTTGAATAGTGCCTAGAGGGACCTATCAATGACACAGTCATCCAAGAGTTCACCGAACAGGAGGCCAAGGCACAACAACAAGTCGAAGCAGCTCGAGCTACGCTCGAGGATTTTGAAGCAAAATTATCCAGATCAGAGTGACTCGAGACAAGTCACAGGTGAGTGTTAGGGACCTATTGGCCCTTGACCAAGTTTTGGGAGATCCTTGGTCAAGTTTGACCTATTTTTGGACTTTGACAGCCTGTCGAAGGAGGAGCGCAAGATGAAGCAGAGATTGCAAGATCTCAACCCCTTTTTGGGTCCTTTTTGGGATTTGGGATTATGTAACAAGTATGGGATATCAGCCCATGGGTTTACCCATGTTTAGGCCTATTTTATAAAGTATAAATAGATCCTAAGGCGATGTAGTGAATATAGATAAATATAGAAGAGTTACGAATGGCTAAGTGCTAGATCTATGTGATTGAAGGATTGTAAGTGCTATGTGCATATTGTGTGAGACTTGCAGAGCTAAGTGCAAGTCATTGTAAGAGGCTGTGGAAGGTCGTGTGCTTATATCTACTCGGGGAAGGAGGATCTAGTGAGCTGCACAGATCTCTTGTCCTATGCAGAGTAGGGTTTTGGGGCTCTGTGCATGTAACTTACTGAAGAAGCTAATAAAGAAGAAGAGTTGGTTGACGTATCCCCAGGGTGGGGGTGAACCACGTTTATGTTGTGTTGCTCTACTTTGCACGATGTCTTTATGTGTTTATGTCTTTATTTGCTAAGTTATTTGATATAGATAGATAGATCTGTTTATGCTTTGTGCTAATGATGTATATGGATGTTAGATCAGACTTATATGAATATGCTTAGTGCTTGAATTTTCTATATCTGATATGTCTCGTCGTGCTAAGTGTTGTTAGATGTCAGATTTGGTTGACCACTGTGTTGTACTGTGGTTAGGGTTTAACTGTGTTGTAACTAAGAACTGAATATTGATGAACTGTCGGTGCTAAGTGCTCTGTTAAGTATTACAATCACAGAGTTGTGTCCCAGCTAAGGTTACAGACACATGAGTCCCTATCCACCCCTACCTCTACCTCGGGTGAGACTTCATCTGCTTTGCAGGTGTTGCCAAAAGGGCTGGTAGTTAGGGTTTTGTTGGTGCGATGTTGTAGCGTTGAACCCTAGGTCTACCTCTATGCCAACAACAACCTACAAAGTTTTACAACTAGGGTACTATTGGAAAACACTTCACAAGGACATAGAAGAATATGTATCACATTGTGATGAATTACAAAGAATGGGGAAGCCTACAGGAAGGTATGAGATTCCACTACAAACACAAGTATCAATGAAACCCTTTGAAAAATGGGGTCTAGACTTCGTGGGTCCAATTGATCCATTATCCAACCAAAAATAGCATAAGCTAGTTCGTACATACTACTTGAAAAAATGGGTAGAGGTGAAGTCAATGAAAAATGTAAAAGAAGAAAAGGTAGTAGAATTTCTCTATGAAAACATCTTTACAAGATTTGGAGTGCCAAAATATAGTGAAAACATATTTACAATATTTTACTTCCAATATCATTGTGAATCTCATGGACCTCATCAAAATTCATCGTAAGAAATCAACTACCTATCACCCTCAATCAAATGGACAAGTATAGTCACAAACAGAGAGTTGGAGAATATTATGACAAAAACAATAAAAAACATAAAAAAGATTGAGAAAACATATTGACATAAGCTATATAGGCATACAACACCACTTTGAAGACAAGTATATGGTTTACACCCTACGAGTTGGTTTATGGAAATACATTCATGCTCTCAATTGAATTTGAAAACCAAACAATGGGAAAAACTCTGGATCTAAAGTTGGATATATTCAAAGCACAAGAAGAGAGGTTGAATTAGTTCAATGCACTGGATGAGTATAGACAAGAATTTTTATTCCACACTAAAATTATACAACAACAGAGAGAAAGATGGAATGACAAGTATATCAAGACAAAAACATTCAAAGCAGGACATTGGACCTTACTCTAAGACTCAAGGTTCAAATAATTCAAGAGAAAACTGAGCACAAGGTGGCTAGGGTCTTATCAAATTAACACCTGCTATGGAAAAGGCTCAATTAAGATAAGAACCATAAATGAAGAACAAATACCTATTTGGTTAATGGGCACGTTCTTAAACTCTACAAGAAGCCACTTTCAAAAGATGAATTTAGCTTCAAACTTCGATGTTAACAACTATATCAAAACAACAATTATTTCTAATCATACTAATCATCTAAAAAAACAATAGAAGTTCCTATAATGAAAACCTCATCCAAGGAATCTAAGACACTAGGACATGTATTCACTTGAAAACCTCTCCTAGGGAAAGTATATGTTTGTAGAAATAAAAAAATACAATATATTCCCATGGTGAAAACCTCCTTAAGGCACCATGAGATAGATCAAAAGTGAAATATGACAATGGAACTTGTGATCTGGGAAAAGAAAAGGGAGAAAATCAAAGAAAATATATTTTTTCTTATGCAAGGTATTGCTAACTCTTGTTTCATTTCGCTTATAGAACCATGCATAAGATGTTCCACCTAGAGAACTCCAATTGGATCTAATTAATGTGCAACAACTCAAAATTTTGGTAACAAGATCAAAGGCACACTTTCCAGCTCGATAGGGGACATTTTTCCGGATCTCAGTAAAGGCCAAATAATTAAAGTCAAAAGAGAATTAGTTTGAGTAAAGCATTCATTTCTTCATCATCCATATTGCACAAAATTCAAGGGATTTTTCTTATGGAATATGCTATGATTATCCAAGAACTCTACTTATTTAACTTTTTATTTATATTGAGATTACATTCCATAAAAAACATTCYAAATTCTACATATATCACTACCAAGCAAAAAAATAAAAAACGGTTTCTTCAAAATATTTAAAGTTAAGAATATGCCTATGATCATCAAACACTCAATTCAAACCTTCATCAAAAGGTCATGTAGTTGTTAAGTTTAAATTTGGGTTCAAAATTAGAAAGAAAGAAAACAATATCATTCTGAAGCTCAATGAATTACCTACATCAATATTTCAGTTGCATGGCTTGGTGGTGTACCATAAAGCTATCATGAGAACACAAGAAACCAAAAAGAACTATATTGTCACTAATAATCCACATGTATGATGTACAGTCTTCTTGAGAATGTTTCAAAAGAAAGAAAACATGAATGCATTTTCATAGCAAAGGGCACAAATATATCCAAAATATGATAAAGCTATCATGAGATCACAACAAACCAAAAAGAACTATATTGTCACTAATAATCCACATGTATGATGTACAATCTTCTTGAGAATGTTTCAAAATAAAGAAAACATGAATGTATTTCATAGCAAAGGGCACAAATATATCCAAAATATGATTACCATCAATGAATGCATCATTTATCATTGTTCAACCTAAAGTGTTCATCACTATGTGATTTTTTTCAAAGGTTCATAAATCTGTGCTCAAGTCTCCATATACAAAGAAAATATGTTTCAGATATAGAGTAGATAATTATAATAGAAATATCACCATGAAGAAAAAATAGAGCCAAGTTTTCAAGCCTAAAGAGTGAACTCCTGGGTGAGTTGCACTGAAACAATACGTGTTGTTGTTGGATTGTGGATAGTTTTCTTAGCAACAATTTCTCTTGAATTCCGAGCTAAGAGATTCCTGGCTACCTATGCCAGAGAGACCCTAATAAAAAAATGGAAAATTCCTTGGGTTATCCCTGATAAACGGATGGTACACTCCTTGGGTTGGGTAGGTCAGGAGGAAGAGAGATGGTGGGAAAATCAGGATAGATGTAGGAGAATATCCATTAGGTTGAGAGATTATGAGCTATGCGTGGACAATGAGAGACCACCCTATTTTGTGGATTGCTAGCCTCAGATTGGGGTTGAATGGTTGTTGAGGTTTGGAACAATTAGTCTACAGTTGGGAGGAACTTCCGTCCCAGGCAGTTGGTTGCACAATTCGTGTTTAAAGATAAGTGTTTTATCTTGTACTGAGTTATTTACATGTGTTACTGTTGTGCATGAAATCTGTGTGAATGAGAATGACTTATATGTCATTGCAATGAATGTTTTAGTTGTATCTCATGTTGATTATTAGCATGATTTAGATGCATATGTTTTATGGTTATAGTCGTAGCTAAATTTGTTCTAAATTGTAGATGTAACCTATGGGAATCGAAGATCAGTAAAAAAAATTCTTTAATAGTAGAAGTTTTGTGTTATGTGTATTTTGCATGTATTGTTTCTTAGCTGGAGGCTAGGTATGTTACTAAAATGGTATCAAAGATGATAAAGAGAGAGTTTTTTCATGACGTGGCCTAGCTTGGGTGGATGGGTACGTTACATGATCACTAAGAAAGAATTTATCACTGTTGTTTATGAAATCAATGAATTTAGACATTACATCACTATATATCCTAGATTTGTATGTACTAAACATTCAACCTTAAAACTTTAAATGAACAAAACATATTTGAATGCAAGGATCATTAGATGGTTGATGTTGTTACAAGATTTTGACTTAACTATACTTAATAAACCAGGAGGAAAAAAACTCATTTTATATTTCTTATCTAGTGTTGCAAATAAAACTAATCCTTAATATAGGGTGGACTATTATCAAAGGAATCATAAAAAAATGCAATTCAATCCCTAAGGTATGTCTATGATTACTTAATATAACTACTAGTTAGTTATATAGAGAAACTACCTAGTCATGATACTCGATTGGGGATGAATCTCTTGAGTTGACCTCNTCAAAGGCACACTTTCCAGCTCGATAGGGGACATTTTTCCGGATCTCAGTAAAGGCCAAATAATTAAAGTCAAAAGAGAATTAGTTTGAGTAAAGCATTCATTTCTTCATCATCCATATTGCACAAAATTCAAGGGATTTTTCTTATGGAATATGCTATGATTATCCAAGAACTCTACTTATTTAACTTTTTATTTATATTGAGATTACATTCCATAAAAAACATTCTAAATTCTACATATATCACTACCAAGCAAAAAAATAAAAAACGGTTTCTTCAAAATATTTAAAGTTAAGAATATGCCTATGATCATCAAACACTCAATTCAAACCTTCATCAAAAGGTCATGTAGTTGTTAAGTTTAAATTTGGGTTCAAAATTAGAAAGAAAGAAAACAATATCATTCTGAAGCTCAATGAATTACCTACATCAATATTTCAGTTGCATGGCTTGGTGGTGTACCATAAAGCTATCATGAGAACACAAGAAACCAAAAAGAACTATATTGTCACTAATAATCCACATGTATGATGTACAGTCTTCTTGAGAATGTTTCAAAAGAAAGAAAACATGAATGCATTTTCATAGCAAAGGGCACAAATATATCCAAAATATGATAAAGCTATCATGAGATCACAACAAACCAAAAAGAACTATATTGTCACTAATAATCCACATGTATGATGTACAGTCTTCTTGAGAATGTTTCAAAATAAAGAAAACATGAATGTATTTCATATCAAAGGGCACAAATATATCCAAAATATGATTACCATCAATGAATGCATCATTTATCATTGTTCAACCTAAAGTGTTCATCACTATGTGATTTTTTTCAAAGGTTCATAACTCTGTGCTCAAGTCTCCATATACAAAGAAAATATGTTTCAGATATAGAGTAGATAATTATAATAGAAATATCACCATGAAGAAAAAATAGAGCCAGGTTTTCAAGCATGAAGAGTGAACTCCTGGGTGAGTTGCACTGAAACAATAAGTGTTGTTGTTGGATTGTGGATAGTTTTCTTAGCAACAATTTCTCTTGAATTCCCAGCTAAGAGATTCCTGGCTACCTATGCCAGAGAGACCCTAATAAACAAATGGAACATTCCTTGGGTTATCCCTGATAAACGGATGGTACACTCCTTGGGTTGGGTAGGTCAGGAGGAAGAGAGATGGTGGGAAAATCAGGATAGATGTAGGAGAATATCAATTAGGTTGAGAGATTATGAGCTATGCGTGGACAATGAGAGACCACCCTATTTTGTGGATTGCTAGCCTCAGATTGGGGTTGAATGGTTGTTGAGGTTTGGAAAAATTAGTCTACAGTTGGGAGGAACTTCCGTCCCAGGCAGTTGGTTGCACAATTCGTGTTTAAAGATAAGTGTTTTATCTTGTACTGAGTTATTTACATGTGTTACTGTTGTGCATGAAATCTGCGTGAATGATAATGACTTATATGTCATTGCAATGAATGTTTTAGTTGTATCTCATGTTGATTATTAGCATGATTTAGATGCATATGTTTTATGGTTATAGTCGTAGCTAAATTTGTTCTAAATTGTAGATGTAACCTATGGGAATCGAAGATCAGTAAAAAAAATTCTTTAATAGTAGAAGTTTTGTGTTATGTGTATTTTGCATGTATTGTTTCTTAGCTGGAGGCTAGGTATGTTACTAAAATGGTATCAAAGATGATAAAGAGAGAGTTTTTTCATGACGTGGCCTAGCTTGGGTGGATGGGTACGTTACATGATCACTAAGAAAGAATTTATCACTGTTGTTTATGAAATCAATGAATTTAGACATTACATCACTATATATCCTAGATTTGTATGTACTAAACATTCAACCTTAAAACTTTAAATGAACAAAACATATTTGAATGCAAGGATCATTAGATGGTTGATGTTGTTACAAGATTTTGACTTAACTATACTTAATAAACCAGGAGGAAAAAAACTCATTTTATATTTCTTATCTAGTGTTGCAAATAAAACTAATCCTTAATATAGGGTGGACTATTATCAAAGGAATCATAAAAAAATGCAATTCAATCCCTAAGGTATGTCTATGATTACTTAATATAACTACTAGTTAGTTATATAGAGAAACTACCTAGTCATGATACTCGATTGGGGATGAATCTCTTGAGTTGACCTCACACCAATTGTCCTTGCTCCTATCCACACTTTCAAAATTGCATGTAAGGAAACAAGTAACTCAAACTGATTAGTGAAAACAAAACATAAGCATGAAATAATTACCTTAACTAACTATCAGACAAGTCGGTACCTTAACCAAACATTGAGATACTAAGTATTGAATATTAACTCATATTTTCAAGGAGGTTAAGAAGAAAGATATCCTTTTTATTATAATGAAATTGTGGTACATAAAGATATGCCTTATCCATTGCTAACACCTTCTATAACCTTTGTTTGTATTCCTACATCCACGGGCCACTTAGGATTGCTTTAGGGCTTCAAATATTTCCTCCACACAAGAATGAGGAACACCGAGAGGTATGAGGCCTCAAATTAGGAAAGGGTAAAAATACTTAAGGAACAAGGGCTCCTTGAGGGATGAATGTCATAAAAACCTTGGGGAAAAAACAACCTCTTGATCATTCTAGTAGGAGGATAACTATATTACTATGTTAGTGCTTTCCCTCATTCCTCCCATGNAATGACTTATATGTCATTGCAATGAATGTTTTAGTTGTATCTCATGTTGATTATTAGCATGATTTAGATGCATATGTTTTATGGTTATAGTCGTAGCTAAATTTGTTCTAAATTGTAGATGTAACCTATGGGAATCGAAGATCAGTAAAAAAAATTCTTTAATAGTAGAAGTTTTGTGTTATGTGTATTTTGCATGTATTGTTTCTTAGCTGGAGGCTAGGTATGTTACTAAAATGGTATCAAAGATGATAAAGAGAGAGTTTTTTCATGACGTGGCCTAGCTTGGGTGGATGGGTACGTTACATGATCACTAAGAAAGAATTTATCACTGTTGTTTATGAAATCAATGAATTTAGACATTACATCACTATATATCCTAGATTTGTATGTACTAAACATTCAACCTTAAAACTTTAAATGAACAAAACATATTTGAATGCAAGGATCATTAGATGGTTGATGTTGTTACAAGATTTTGACTTAACTATACTTAATAAACCAGGAGGAAAAAAACTCATTTTATATTTCTTATCTAGTGTTGCAAATAAAACTAATCCTTAATATAGGGTGGACTATTATCAAAGGAATCATAAAAAAATGCAATTCAATCCCTAAGGTATGTCTATGATTACTTAATATAACTACTAGTTAGTTATATAGAGAAACTACCTAGTCATGATACTCGATTGGGGATGAATCTCTTGAGTTGACCTCGCACCAATTGTCCTTGCTCCTATCCACACTTTCAAAATTGCATGTAAGGAAACAAGTAACTCAAACTAATTAGTGAAAACAAAACATAAGCATGAAATAATTACCTTAACTAACTATCAGACAAGTCAGTACCTTAACCAAACATTGAGATACTAAGTATTGAATATTAACTCATATTTTCAAGGAGGGGAAGAAGAAAGATATCCTTTTTATTATAATGAAATTGTGGTACATAAATATATGCCTTATCCATTGCTAACACCTTCTATAACCTTTGTTTGTATTCCTACATCCACGGGCCACTTAGGATTTCTTTAGGGCTTCAAATATTTCCTCCACACAAGAATGAGGAACACCGAGAGGTATGAGGCCTCAAATTAGGAAAGGGTGAAAATACTTAAGGAACAGGGGCTCCTTGAGGGATGAATGTCATAAAAACCTTGGGGAAAAAACAACCTCTTGATCATTCTAGTAGGAGGATAACTATATTACTATGTTAGTGCTTTCCCTCATTCCTCCCATGATTCCTTGTTTTATACCAATTCAAGTTGCTTGAGATAGTTTGGAATGGGTTTTAGGGAGTTACAGAAGTAGCTTTGTTATAAACCCTACTAAGGCACATGTTATTTTCATGAATTTTGTATATTTTTAGTCACTTTTTGATGTGTACACACCTTTTCTGAGGAAAAGTGCATGTGTACACTCCTTTTGTGTGTAGGAAGAGCATATGGATTAACAAGGAGGCAATATAGATAGTCTATAGAGTGATCAAAGTCATTGGAATAGGTGTATGAAGGTCATGGTTTCCAAATGAAGGCATCAAATACATGGAGGTGTCAAAAGACGATATAACATCTAGACTAACAAACAATGTATATCAAGAAGTTATTGATGATTCCTTTCTAGATGAACGCCTATTTTCAATCTTAGTACCAACACCATGGTTTTATAATATAAAAAACTATCTAGCTACATGAAAGTTTCCTTAGAACTTTGCATATAAATAATGCTACAAGATTGTCAGAAAAAGTGCCACCTACACATGGATCAAAGGCCACCTATTCAAACTTGGACCAAATCATATAATTTATCACTACATCATGGAAGATGACGTAGGTGACATACTACATGTTTTTCATGATGAACTTTGTGGGTGCCACTTTGTTGCAAAGAAGACAACTGTTGGCCCTTGACCAAGTTTTGGGATATCCTTGGTCAAGTTTGACCTATTTTTGTACTTCGACAGGCTGTCAAAGGAGGAGCGCAAGAAGAAGCAGATATCATGGGATCTCTGCCCCTTTTTGGGTCCTTTTTTGGATTTGGGATTATGTAACGAGCATGGGATGTCGACCCATGGGTTTACCCATGTTTAGGACTATTTTGTAAAACATAAATAGATTCTAAGGCAATGTAGTGAATATAGATAGATATAGAAGAGTTATAAATGGCTAAGTGCTAGATCTATGTGATTCAAGGATTGTAAATGCTCTGTGCATACTGTGTGAGACTTGCAGAGCTAAGTGTAAGTCATTGTAAGAGGTTGTGGAAGGCTGTGTGATTAGATCTACTTGGGGAAGGAGGATCTATCGAGCTGCGCAGATCTCCTGTCCTATGCCGAGTAGGGTTTTGAGGCTCTATGCATGTAACTTATTGAAGAAGCTAATAAAGAAGAAGAGTTGGTGGATGTAGCCACAGGGTGGAGGTGAACCACGTATATGTTGTGTTTCTCTGCTTTGTGCAATGTCTTGATGTGTTTATGTCTTTATTTGCTAAGTGATTTGATATAGATAGATAGATCTGTTTATGAGTTCTGCTAATGATGTATATGGATGTTAGATCAGACTTATATGAATGTGCTTATCACTTGAATCTTCTAGATCTGATCTGTCCCACCATGCTAAGTGTTGCTAGATGCCGGATCTGGTTGACCACTGCATTGTACTATGGTTAGGGTTTAACTGCGTTGTAACTAAGAACTGAATATTGATGAATTGTCGGTGCTAAGTGCTCTGTTAAGTATTACAATCATAGATCTATGTCCCAGCTAAGGTTGTAGACACCTGAGTCCTACAACCACCCCTACCTCTACCTCGGGTGAGACTTCATCTGCTTCGCAAGTGTTGCTGAAAGGGCCGGTAGTTAGGGTTTTGTTGGTGGGTTGTTGTAGCGTTGAACCATGGGTTTGCCCCTCTGCCAAAATATGGTTCCGTTGCCGAGACTTGAAACTGTGATTGTTGGGAACTAAGGAAGAAGAAGCTTTGTGCAAAGATCCATCCTAAAGCTGTGAAAGCTCTGTTCGTAGATCCGTCACTCTAGTGTGTAGTACTCTACTTAGTTTAAGAAGCTCTGTGTTGAAGAAAAGAAGTCCGGTCGGAAGAAAAGAGGTAAGATCCGAGAGATTTGATCTCCGATAAAGGTAAGAATAGTGAAAATTTCTAGATCTGAAAGATCTATGCTCTGTAGAAGTAAGATAAGTGGAAATTTTTGTTTCTAAAGTATGGATCTAGGTATGTTTGATAGATTCTGTCCTAGCTTGAAAACTAGGGAACTAATAGATTAAAGAAGGTTTGATATGCATAGATATGATAAGAATAGTGAAAGATATGTTATACCGATGCATATAAAGAATGTTTGGACTAAAAAGTGGACGGAGGATCCCAGAAAGAAATGGTTGTTGGTTAGCTACCATGATTCTAGCACGTAGTATAGAAAGAGTTGGGAATCATTTAAAAGAAAGAGAGGATTAACCCTCTATTACAGTTGCAGAAGACTGGGACATCTTGCTAAGGAATTCCCTGGAAGAAGACTTATTTGTCTTTGTTGCAAATCTATGAACCATGAAGTATTGGATTTCCCTAGAATGATTGTTAAGCTTGAAGGAATGAACATGAGACAAGAAAACCTTAAGGCAAATCCAGAAATGGTAGAACCCCAGAAATAATCAGAGAAAGTATTGCTACAGATAAAATAAATCCTGAATGACCACCGACATATCAGTTTATTAGAGATATTCAAAGAAAAAGATTGCCTTGAAGCAAGAGTAAGAGACTTCGACATTGACTTTGTTCTAGATGAGGAAACGTAGGTGAATATCATGA
>JZKD02S0599748.1:0-15985 GCA_000966675.3 Picea glauca | reverse complement strand
AACAGTTAATTAGAATATTTGATTCCTCTTTATGGGTGTGTTAAACGCCAACACAAGCTCACAAATCCCATCAACTTGCCCATTAAACCCTAGCCTTATTCCAAGGCGGATTTCACTGAAACAAAAGGTTGATCTGGTGCCAACGAAGATTCCCACATGCCTGACACCTTGGTCTCTAGTGGGAATACCTCACGAAGCTACAAAATCAATATTTTACATAGGTTGAAGATGTGAATAATTTATATAATTTGTTGGAATTTCCTTCCAAGTTGAGAAGATGGAGAAGGGCTTGAGAGTTTTATTTTGTAGATTTTCGTATCTTAGCTAGTGAATAGAAAATTTTCTAAAATCTAATAAAAATAACATAGAAGAATTATTTTTTCTAGATTTTAGTGTCCTAATTTGTGAATAATATTTTTTCTATTCTAATAGCAATGGCATGAGGGGTAAGTATGCATAGAATTTAATGGTCAAATTCTTATCAAAGGTTGTTTTGATATTACATAATCGTTTCCCACATAATGTAAAAGGAACCCATTTCCACGTTCTTGCCATTTCAATGATAGGAAAGAAGTTGAGTGAAAGTTTCAGGAGCCTTTGAGGTTTAATCCAAAGTTTTTGTTTGGTTCAGTTACTTGCAGAAAATGTTCACTTCATTCCCTCATTTTTTAATTGGATTACTATATTTATTGTATTTGTCAGCAAATGCCAGTGACTTGTGGGGAATGGTTCTATATTAAAGTGAATTAGTTGATCAGTTTTGTGATTTAAGTTCAATGACGGGCTTCGTTAAGTTGTTGCAGGCTTGTCAGAACTTTGTCATGACCAACATCCATATGAAGAATATTTATGGGAAGATTTTAGATTTGGAAACAAGGATATGTCCACGAAAATGAATCAATCCCTCTCGACAAGGAAGATCCCAGGCTCTTTAAATTCGGATCCAGGTCCACTTCAGAGCTACACCCAAAAGTCCATGATGAAAAACATAAAAAGATGCCCCCTGCAAGTGTCATGAATAAGCTTATTCTCATCATGGTATGGAGAAAACTCATTTCCAGGTATGATTTCTTCAAGTTGTAAATCTCTCTCTTTTCGATAATGGTCTTGATTCCTTGGGGATTCTTCCTCCCTTAAGGCGTGATCTTTCTCCCACAAAATCTTGTTTTTGTACTAACTTGTTTCCTACAGCCATTAGGCTGCAGAAAACTCTAACCCCAACCACTAATATCTTACAAACTAACCCTAGACTAACCCTCTAACTTTACTAGTTTAACCTACTAACCTAGGTGCATCTATTGGGCTATCTTTTGGAACTTTTTGATGGTCAGATTTTCTGTTATACTTCATTGAATGTTACAGCCATAAGGATGATATATTTCTGCAGAAATTTACTTTTATGAAAACCATCTTTATTCAATCTTGAAGTGTTATTTTCAGTCCACATTGGTTACTCGTTTTATTGCTGACATTGATAACCAGTCTAGACCTTTTACTTGTTGACTTGGATATAATCTATTGCTGATATAACTTTTGCAAAATAGGGACAGCAAGCTTAACTTGCTGATTCACTTGATATATTGTTTTTCATTTGGCTTTTTCTTGTGTCTCGGGCACGTACAATCATCAGGTAAAGCAACACATCCATTGGGGCAACATTACTTGGTCAGCAAGGCATATCCCTTTTCCTTTTTCCTACGTAGTATACCGACTTCTAGGGGCCTCTCCATTACTTTTTCCTCTCTTCTTTTCTTTCCCTAGGGCCTCCGGGATCGCCTCCCAGGAGTGACCTTAGTCACCCCCCAAGTGCGCGACCTACATCGAGGTGACATCGAGTGTAGTGTCCTATACTTATAGCACTTTCTTTGGGGTTGGGTTGGGCTTTGCCCAAACTACAACTTGTGCGATAACATTTTGGCATCATTGTCGGGGAGGATTTTGAATTCTCTTCAGAACCCTAACATGAATCCTCTTCAGAACCCTAACATTTTGGCATCGTTATCGGGGAGGATTGCCATTCCACCTTTCTTGATGAGCTCCTCTTGAAGCTCACCTGGCAACTACACCTTCCACGAACCCGCATTTCCCCTCTTATCCCTTTCCTTCCTCCTCCATTGAGATTTTGCCCCAAGTAATGGAAACATGGTTTTGTGACGCTTTCATGAAGCATACAAGGCCTTGGATCTTGAAGCCATTGACGAATACCCAAACAAGTGCCTGATAAACCAATTCGATGTCCTCCCAAAGTTCGATGGTAATCCATTGTCAATCGTGGCATACATTGTTGAGTTTACCAGATGCATCTACTATGCAAATGTACTACATGGAGATGTATGCTTACAGATGTTCCTGCTATCCTTCGGAAACAAGCAAAGGGATTGGATCAAGAATTCTTGCAAGCCAAGAAGTATATCTTCTTTAACAATCCTCATCAGAGAGTTCCTTAAACGTTGGGGACCATAAGCTCAAAGTATTAAAGATACAATTCAGGAACTGGAGGACACTTTTTCAAGAGAAGGTTTTGACCTTGATCCTATTGAAGGTTTGAGAGAAACGCTTCTTCCAAAGTTTGCTGAAATAACAAATTGAAAGACAAGAAGTTGTAAAAAGCAATGAAGAAAATTTTAAGTGTCTCAAGAAAACCAGAGATGAATATTTCGAGTTTTGTGAACTAATGAATTTTTTTCCTGATAAGGACTTTCTGGTTAAGTTTTGTCAGCAAAGAGAAGAAGAGTATAGCGCCATCACCAAAACTTTTGAGGAAAGGCCTACCATAAACTCAGCCTAGGAAGTGGCCATTGCATATGATGGAACAGATTGATTATACGACACTGTAACCGAGAAGTATGGGTACCAGTAAAATTTCCCTAACAACGATGACCGTCTCTCCATGCCCGAGGAAGTCTACAAAACCGATAGAGATCAAGATCAAGACTGTGAATTGTTTGATCCTATTGAAGATGACGAAGACTTGGCCGAAGAACATACTCATGAAGACAAGCTTGAAAAAGTTCCAGACGATACCTATGATGAAGATGAAGTGCATGCCCTTCCACTTGACGATGATATCCAGACCTCTACTTCTCCTGCACATCAAGAAAAGAACGTGATGAGTTATAATCCTTTTGAAAATTTTGATGATGCTTTATTCCATGATTGTGGAAATGAAGAAAGTTGCCAGAAGGATATCGATGTATTTTCTCCTACAGAGAAACTGATGAATCCGCTGTCATATCCTTTCCTCAAAGCCAGCTGAACCAATCCTATTCATGGCCAAAACCTTCCAGGTCTCCTCCCCCCGTTCCATCCTTCTGTGTTCATACTTCTCTGCAAGCCCTAGCTGGGCAAATTGGTGATGTTCCTTTTTCCGTCAAATGTCCTGACTGTACAGATTTAGTTAGCCTCTCTTCTTTACCTATCTCTACAAATAATCAGAATTATTCCTTCAAGCATGAAAATCATAATCCAAGGACAAACATACCCCCTCCTGTCTCTACTGGAAAAGAACAATGTCCTCATCCCCAATGTTCTGACATCCCGTTTCCTCATGACTCACATGTCCTAATGGCTTTTGATAAAATCAATCAGCAGATAGAAGATAGATTAAAATCTTATTTTCCAAAGGACATCAGAAGACCCTCTTCCCCTGAAATCCAGAAATTCCTGAATATGGCAAGAGGTCATCCAAAAGGCAAAGTGAATGAGGACTGGATGAAAAATATGCTAAATTGGGATTTGTATACTCATCCTGCAGCAAAATCTTTTGCTAGACAGACTCATGATCCTAAAAAATTACAGTTAGCAGCAGACTGGAAAAAGTTCATGGATAAAGAAAGTTTATATATATCCTTTTATGAATGGTTAAGTACAAGGAAAAGCTTCAAGCCTCGTTTTATTCCAAATAAAGCAAATCTGGTATCTTGCCCTGTCTCCGTAGTTTCTATCTCTGATCCGGGGAAAGAGATTAACAAAATCAAAAAGGCAAAGAAGAAGGAAAATGAGGAATCTAACAGAAACCAAATCCAACATCAACAATATCATGTCTTGTTAGAGCTGAAGATACAAGATCTAAATTTCAGATTAAAGACATTGATAGACACAGGGTCTGACCTCAACCTGCTAAATAAGCATGTTATCCCTGTCTCCTTATGGGAAAAGACTGACCTTCAGGTCACTGGTTTGGGAAATGTTTTAAACAATATATCATTTTTTATGTCCTTGTATTCTTCTTCTGTAAAGAGGTCACTGATAAAATTTAGAGGTCTAAAATGCTGAAGGAACATTCTAGCAGTTTCAGTAACCTTAGGATTTATGCTAATAGGATTCAGTCCAAAAATTCTCCACCAATTCATCAACCAATCTGGTTCTTCCCATTCTCTGAATGTATGTGCAAATTTAACTTGGCAATAGAAAAAGTTAAACCTGCTTGTCCAAAGAAACGCATTAAACCAAGTTTCTTTGTATTGTTCATAATTTAAACCATGGATTTGTTCAGCTGGATTATGTTCAGGCCAATCCGAGAGAGCTCTCATTCTGTTGATTTGAAAATAATGGTAGACTGGAGAGCGACACCATCCTCGTACAGAAGGTTCATAGCATTGAGTATCTGCTGATCTGAGTCTAGTCAGGTCTCCAAACTGTATTAGCTTTTCCCTTGAGGTTATAGTGATTGGCTGATGTTTTTGACCCAAAACATGTTGAGGAGGAAGAACTGCTGAACTGGTATTTGTAGAGAATCCTGGAAGACCTATCTCAAGCTTTTCAAAACTTCTCAGCTGCCATGTAGGCTTCCAATGTGTTTTAAAAATCTCCCAAGGACAACAAGACATTGTTCTCTATTGTCCCTTTTGAAGAAGATGAACTTATCCAGTCTTTTGAAGGAGTAATCAACTTCTATGATGCAGATGAAACTATGGAAAAATCCCCGGATACAGTTGAGGATCACATTGATGATTTCATACAGATTGGGAAATGAAAATGGGATTTGGGTTGTTTCATTTTTTACGGAGATCCTATCTACGACATTGAAGGCACATCTCAGATAAAGGATACAAAAATCATTTCTTAAGAGGATTTATTTTTACAGCCAGATGATCCATATATGTGCCAACCGGATGATATGGTTATAGATTTGTTCCATCCATTCGAGGATGACCTGACACAACTTTTTCAGGATGATTTTCAACCACCATACTCAGATTTTGATAGACACCAGGTCGTGGCCCACCCAAGCAATCCAAGGTACATACTACCAAACATAAGTACTTTCATGTTGAGACTTTGGGAAGGGATTTGCAGATAAAGAAGAGATGTTTCCTGAGTCAGACGGAGGAGTTTTTCTCTAAGGTTGTGCCTTACCCCGATCCCTCTTGTTTGGGAAATCATAGGGTTTTCTTTGGATCTCTTGTACTTTCTCATCCATCAGGGAGAAATGATTTTCTAAATAAAGATGAAGACAAACCATCTCCTATGTAGAGTAGACCCCTTCAAAGATGGATTGTTCAGTCTTATGGCTACACTTTCAAGAAGGATGATCGGGCTGATGGTTTATCTTTCCAGCAACATTTCCTCCCTCTCACCCATCTTCATGAGTTTTATTTCATGATTGATTATATCTGTGTTTATACTCATGATTATTATGTTCTTGACTTATCTTGTTTGTATTATATGACTAAGCACATGGGGAGATACTTTGAAGAGATTATCAAATGGTTGCATTGGTTGTATGACTTCACTTGGACATCATCTAGCACATAATCTTCAAGGCCCCAAGCGCCCTAGGTAAGTAGGTAAGTCATCTTGCTTTCCCCTTGTATTTGTATTTTGATTGCTCATACTAGTTTAGATGCATTTCATTTTCATTTTTCTCTACTTGCATATTGATTTCATGCTTGGCTTAGAAATTTTTGAAAAAATGTCAAAAATTTCCTTTTCTAGTTTAGTTTTCATTTTTGGATTTTTATATATATATGGATGAAGGGTGATAGCACCACCCTAGATTCTTTGATCCCTTTGTTCGAGTTTTTGGCAAGCACAAGTCTACTAGGATATGTTGTGATTCTCATGCACTCTACGGCGAGCACATGTACCCAAGTAGTAGCCAAATGTTATCCCCATTTTACGGATAACTAAGGAGATTATGTCTCGAGGCCCTCAAGTTGCAGATATTGAGTACCGAGAGACTACATTACCAACAATATCCTTTTGCACAGATGGAGACCCTCTCACCACCATAGATGGCTGCATATTTCTAGATGGCATCCACCACATCAATTGGCTTCCGGAAGGCAATGGGCCTTGCTCCATGAGGTACAAGTCAATATTATGGTAAGCATCATTTCAATACTTAAGCCATTTGAGTATGTTGTATCTTAGATTGCTCTAGATTTCATGATATATGCTTGGAAATTATGCCTTTTTCCCTGCTTTGCCTTGGTGGTTGACACTATGCCCTAGTAAGTACTCTTCCTTGGGGATGGGTTTGCTACTAGGAACTCCCTTGAAGAGCCATTGTATCGTTCCCAACCATACTTACCACATTACATCACTATTCCCCCCCATTTTTTATCTCTTGGGATTTTAGGGTGTATTGACCCAAGAAGGGGTTGTCCCTCATTCTATGGGAAGAAGGGGCTGAAGGCCCTAAGGGATTGATGTTGGATAAAAAATAAAATCCTATGTATGAACCTTCTAGATGCTTTGCCCAAGAATCACCCAAGAAAGCAATGAAACACTTATCTTTGAGTAGGCGGACCTACAATGAAATATGATTTAAAATACTTGAAAGATTAGTTGAAGGATAGGTCTCATCATGATCCAATCTTTCACGTCCATGAATATGTAATGGTATGAGATTACCATCATCTGGTCACCAAACCAGGGTAATGGCTCTCAGTTGCAAGGCTGAGAGAAAGGGGTTCTTATCACGAGGCAACCTTCTCATCTCCACTAGGTGTTAGTGGGTGACATTTCCATTATCTGGACACCACGCCAGGGTAGTGGCCTTCAACCTTTCCTTGAACTTATGAAAGAATAAAAGAATGGAAAATAATGGGCTTGGAAAAAGTGCATTGCAGACGAAGGTAACACACACCCTCTATAAAGGCACCCATGAATGAGACACTACAACCTCTTGTATGTCATGACCCCTATGCCCATTGAGTCTTGTCCCCAACCACCTCACCCACTTTACACAGATTAGAGATGGATCCCTTGGAAACTTTCCTTGACCTAGGGAAAGATCTACCTAATAGGACACCTCGTCAACCCTCCCATATTTAAGCTTGACAAGTCGCATAATGTCTTAGAGAAATTAATTGTTTGATACAGTGATCTTTGATGCACATGCTTAGGTGGCTCATTTATTGATTGGATTCACTTATCATGATGTTATGACTTGAGATCCTTGGAGGGCGTACTTATTTGTCTTTGCAAGGCCTAGTTGGTGGACAGTTTTGGAAGAACAAGCCTAGCTTGGGCTTCCTTGGGGATGCAAGCCCACAGGTTGGATGCCATGGGTTCACATGCCAAATCACAGAGATGAATCTTTAGACCTAGACGATGATGAGGAAGACCTATCCCACCCCTCATGTGCCAAACAATTTGCTTAGGAGAGGTAAAATGTCACCCTTAGAAGCTTGACGTCTTCTTGGGGGCTAGGGATTGGTGGTAAGACATGGATGATTGGACGTTTGGGTGAAGGAAGGCCTTGATCATGGGAGAGAGGACATGGATTGAAGACATGTGGCCTTTGGAGGCCTAGCCATGATGAAACTACCCCAACGACTTGATCAAGAAGACAAAACGTCCCCTAAAGAGAATATGTGACACCCATTTTAGGGATTTATTTGTGCAAAAGTGAAATTTAAATGAATTGTTTAATATTACTTTGTTAAGGGGTATAGAGTAGGGTTGTTGACCCCTAGTTTTGTGGTTTACCCCTAAGTATGTGGACAAGTCACCTTGGTGACATTTTGTATAAATAAGAGATCATAAGATCTCATTTTAACATAACTCTCCCTCTTGTGAGAGGTACTTGGTCTGAAATTTTCGCTATCTTTGGCAAATTGTCTCTCTTGGCTCTTGTTTATGGTTATCTCTTGATGTAATGGTTGATGGAAGTGATGCACTACCCTTGGAAGGCTTCTCTCTTTCCATTGTGGTGGATTATCTTAGCTTTTTTCTTTGAAATTGGTATGGTTTTTACTCTTATGCTATCATTTGTTTCAAATCAAAGTTATTGTGCTAGGCGTTAGGTGGGAAATATAAGGGAATACACCCCCACCATAGTCTTGATCATTTTATGCTTCATATTATTGGTTAAACAAGGGTTTGCTAAGAGAAGTATAAGAGCATGCACCCTCTTAGCTTAAACCCTAGCTAGAGAAACTTTCCTTGGGGAGTAAGAGGATTTACACCCCCAAGGAGGTAGCTTCTCTAGCTCTTTCTTTGCATGAACCCATTAACCCAATTATTAAGAGAACTACTCATTTATCATTGCATTGGAGAAATAAATTATTNTTGAGGAAAGGCCTACCATAAACTCAGCCTAGGAAGTGGCCATTGCATATGATGGAACAGATTGATTATACGACACTGTAACCGAGAAGTATGGGTACCAGTAAAATTTCCCTAACAACGATGACCGTCTCTCCATGCCCGAGGAAGTCTACAAAACCGATAGAGATCAAGATCAAGACTGTGAATTGTTTGATCCTATTGAAGATGACGAAGACTTGGCCGAAGAACATACTCATGAAGACAAGCTTGAAAAAGTTCCAGACGATACCTATGATGAAGATGAAGTGCATGCCCTTCCACTTGACGATGATATCCAGACCTCTACTTCTCCTGCACATCAAGAAAAGAACGTGATGAGTTATAATCCTTTTGAAAATTTTGATGATGCTTTATTCCATGATTGTGGAAATGAAGAAAGTTGCCAGAAGGATATCGATGTATTTTCTCCTGCAAAAGGCCTCAACGAGACATTGTTCTCTATTGTCCCTTTCGAAGAAGATGAAGTTATCCAGTCTTTTGAAGGAGTAATCAACTTCTATGATGCAGATGAAACTATGGAAAAATCCCCGGATACAATTAAGGATCACATTGATGATTTCATACAGATTGGGAAATGCAAATGGGATTTGGGTTGTTTCATTTTTTACGAAGATCCTATCTATGAAATTGAAGGCACATCTCGGATAAAGGATACAAAAATCATTTCTTAAAAGGATTTCATTTTACAGCCAGATGGTCCATATATGTTCCAACCGGGTGATATGGTTATAGATTTGTTCCATCCATTCGAGGATGACCTGACGCAACTTTTTCAGGATGATTTTCAACCACCATACTCAGATTTTGATAGACACCAGGTCGTGGCCCACCCAAAGCAATCCAAGGTACATACTACCAAACATAAGTACTTTCATGTTGAGACTTTGAGAAGGGATTTGCAGAGAAAGAAGAGACGTTTCCTGAGTCAGACGGAGGAGTTTTTCTCTAAGGTTGTGCCTTACCCCGTTCCCTCTTGTTTGGGAAATCATAGGGTTTTCTTTGGATCTCTTGTCCTTTCTCAGCCGTCAAGGAGAAGAGATTTTCTAAACAAAGATGAAGACGAACCATCTCCTATGTAGAGTAGACCCCTTCAAAGATGGATTGTTCAGTCTTATGGCTACACTTTTAAGAATGATGATCGGGCTAATGGTTTATCTTTCCAGCAACATTTCCTCCCTCTCACCCATCTTCATGAGTTTTATTTCATGATTGATTATATGTGTGTTTATACTCATGATTATTATGTTCTTGACTTATCTTGTTTGTATTATATGATTAAGCACATGGGGAGATACTTTGAAGAGATTATCAAATGGTTGCATAGGTTGTATGACTTCACTTGGACATCATCTAGCACATAATCTTCAAGGCCCCAAGCGCCCTAGGTAAGTAGGTAAGTCATCTTGTTTTCCACCTATATTTGCATTTTGATTGCTCATACTAGTTTAGATGCATTTCATTTTCATTTTTCTCTACTTGCATATTGATTTCATGCTTAGCTTAGAAATGTTTGAAAAAATGTCAAAAATTTTCTTTTCTAGTTTAGTTTTCATTTTTGGATTTATATGTATATATATATATATGGATGAAGGGTGATACCACCACCCTAGATTCTTTGATCCCTTTGTCTGAGTTTTTGGCAAGCACGAGTCTACTAGGAGATGTTGTGATTCTCATGCACTCTACGGCGAGCACATGTACCCAAGTAGGAGCCAAATGTTATCCCCATTTTACGAATAACTAAGGAGATTATGTCTCAAGGCCCTCAAGTTGCAGATATTGAGTACCAAGAGACTACATTACCAACAATATACTTTTGCACAGATGGAGACCCTCTCACCACCATAGATGGCCACATATTTCCAAATGGCATCCACCACATCAACTGGCTTCCGGAAGGCAATGGGCCTTGCTCCATGAGGTACAAGTCAAAATTATGGTAAGCATCATTTCAATATTTAATCCATTTGAGTATGTTGTATCTTAGATTGCTCTAGATTTCATGATATATGCTTGGAAATTATGTCTTTTTCCCTGCTTTGCCTTGGTGGTTGACACTGTGCCCTAGTAAGTACTCTTCCTTGGGGATGGGTTTGCTACTAGGAACTCCCTTAAAAATCTATCATATCGTTCCCAACCATACTTACCACATTCCATCACTATGCCCCCCCATTTCCTTATCTCTTAGGATTTTAGGGTGTATTGACCCAAGAAGGGGTTGTCCCTCATTCTATGGGAAGAAGGGGCTGAAGGCCCTAAGGGATTGATGTTGGGTAAAAAATAAAATCCTATCTATGAACCTTCTAGATGCTTCGCCCAAGAATCACCCAAGAAAGCAATGAAACGCTTATCTTTGAGTAGGCGGACCTACAATGAAATATGATTTAAAATACTTAAAAGATTAGTTGAAGGATAGGAGGTCTCATCACGATCCAATCTATCATGTCCATGAATATGTAGTGGTATGAGATTACCATCATCTAGTCACCAAACCAGGGTAATGGCTCTCAGTTGCAAGGCTGAGAGAAAGGGGCTCTTATCACGAGGCAACCTTCTCATCTCCACTAGGTGTTAGTGTGTGACATTGCCATTATCTGGACACCACGCTAGGGTAGTGGCCTTCAACCTTTCCTTGAACTTATGAAAGAATAAAAGAAAGGAAAATAATGGGCTTGGAAAAAGTGCATTGCAGACGAAGGTAACACACACCCTCTACAAAGGCACCCATGAATGAGACACTAAGACCTCTTGTATGTCATGACCCCTATTCCCATTTTGTCTTGACCCCAACCACCTCACCCACTTTACACGGATTAGAGATGGATCCCTTGGAAACTTTCCTTGACCTAGAGAAAGATCTACCTAATAGGACACCTCGTCAACCCTCCCATATTCAAGCTTGACAAGTCACATAATGTCTTTGAGAAATTAATTGTTTGATACAGTGATCTTTGATCCACATGCTTAGGTGGCTCATTTATTGATTGGATTCACTTATCATGATGTTATGACTTGAGATCCTTGGAGGGCATACTTATTTGTCTTTGCAAGGCCTAGTTGGTGGACAGTTTTGGAAGAACAAGCCTAGCTTGGGCTTCCTTGGAGCTGCAAGCCCACAGGGTGGATGCCATGGGTTCACATGCCAAATCACAGAGATGAATCTTTAGAGACCTAGATGATGATGAGGAAGACCTATCCCACCCCTCATGTGCCAAACAATTTGCTTAAGAGAGGTAAAATGTCACCCTTAGAAGCTTGACGTCTTCTTGGGGGCTAGGGATTGGTGGTAAGATATGAATGATTGGACGTTTGGGTGAAGGAAGGCCTTGATCGTGGGAGAGAGGACATGGATTGAAGACATGTGGCCTTTGGAGGCCTAGCCATGATGAAACTACCCCAACGACTTGATCAAGAAGACAAAACGTCCCCTAAAGGGAATACGTGATACCCATTTTAGGGATTTATTTGTGCAAAAGTGAAATTTAAATGAATTGTTTAATATTACTTTGTTAAGGGGTAAAGATTAGGGTTGTTGATCCCTAGTTTGTGTTTTACCCCTAAGTATGTGGACAAGTCACCTTGGTGACCTTTTGTATAAATAAGAGATCATAAGATCTCATTTTAACATAACTCTCCCTCTTGTGAGAGGTACTTGGTCTGAAATTTTCGCTATCTTTGGCAAATTGTCTCTCTTGGCTCTTGTTTATGGTTATCTCTTGATGTAATGGTTGATGGAAGTGATGCACTACCCTTGGAAGGCTTCTCTCTTTCCATTGTGGTGGATTATCTTAGCTTTTTTCTTTGAAATTGGTATGGTTTTTACTCTTATGCTATCATTTGTTTCAAATCAAAGTTATTGTGCTAGGCGTTAGGTGGGAAATATAAGGGAATACACCCCCACCATAGTCTTGATCATTTTATGCTTCATATTATTGGTTAAACAAGGGTTTGCTAAGAGAAGTATAAGAGCATGCACCCTCTTAGCTTAAACCCTAGCTAGAGAAACTTTCCTTGGGGAGTAAGAGGATTTACACCCCCAAGGAGGTAGCTTCTCTAGCTCTTTCTTTGCATGAACCCATTAACCCAATTATTAAGAGAACTACTCATTTATCATTGCATTGGAGAAATAAATTATTTCCTTGGAAAACGTGATTTCTTCAAGTTTTAAATCTCTCTTTGGGATAATGGTCTTGATGCCTTCGGGATTCTTCCTCCCTTAGGGCATCCTCTTTCTCCCACAAAATATTATTGTTGTACTAACTTGTTTCCTATAGACATTAGGCTGCAGAAAACTCTAACCCTAACCAACAATATCTTACAAACTAACCCTAGACTAACCCTCTAACTTTGCTAGTTTAGCCTACTAACCTAGGTGCATCTATTGGGCTATCTTTTGGCACTTTTTGATGGTTGGATTTGTTGTTGTACTTCATTGAATGCAATAGCGATAAGGCTGATATATTGCTGCAGAAATTACTTTTATGACAACCATCTTTATTCAGTCTTGAAGTGTTATTTTCGGTCCACATTGGTCACTAGTTCTATTGCTAACATTGCTAACTAGTCTAGACTATTTACTTGTTGATTTGGATATAATCTATTGCTTATATAACTGCTGCAAAATAGCGACAACAAGATTAACTTCCTGATCAACTTGATATATTGCTTTGCATTTGGATTTTTCTTGTGTCTAGAGCAGGTACAATCATCAAGCAAAGCAACACATCCTTTCGGGAAACATTGCTTGGTCAGCAAGGCATCTCCCTTTTTTCAACGTAGTATACCGACTTCTAGGGGCCTCTCCATTACCTTTTCCTTTCTTCTTTCCTTTCCCCTAGGGTCTCCGGGATCGCCTCCCAGGAGTAACCTAAGCCAACCCCTAAGTGCAGAACAAACATCAAGGTGACATTGGGTGTATTGTCATATAATTATAGCACTTGCTTTGTGGTTGGGTCAGGCTTTTCCCAAACAACAACTTGTGCGATAACAGGTATCTCGATAGACCTAGATAAGATAAAGGTAATTTTAAAACTCCCAGTTACAACAACTCATAAAAAACTGCATAGATTCTTAGGGCGTGCAAGATATTATTGTTATTTCTCTGAAAATTTTACTAAATTGCATTGACTTTAGTTACATTGCTTTTAAAAGATACATAATTTTTATGGACTAGTTAGTGTTAGCTTGCTTTTGGTGCCCTAAAGGAGACTATCAATAACACCAATATTATGGGGACCAAATTGGTCCTCGTCTTTTCACATATCTACAAATGATTTTCATATATCCATCAGAGCAGTACTTGGACAAAAATAAGAACACCAACTTTATGCCATCTACTTTAAAAACAAGAATCTTACTACTGCAGAATCAAACTATATAGTAATAAAAAAGTAATTTCTTGTTTTCGTCCATGCTATTAACAAGTTACATCATTATATCATCGGTTATCCTAAATTTTTTCATACTGACCATTATGTCATTCGTTATCTCATGAATAAACCTATTATGAATGGTAGGCTGACTAGATAATTGATATTACTACAGGAATTTGACATCACCATTCTTGATAAAATTGGGAAAGAAAATGTTGTCATTGACTTTCTCTCCAGGATTACTAATGAGGGTGATATTATTCCTATTGAATATGTTTTTCTTGATGAACATTTATTTGCATTATCTATTAACACACCTTGGTTCATAAATATTGCTAATTATTTGGCTACAGGAAAGCTTCCACATCATCTTTCATCAAAAGAGGGACAAAGAGTTGTTAGAAAAATCACCATCTACCCATGGGTTCAAGGCCAACTCTTCCATACAAGACTGGGTCTTGTTATCCAATGTTATCTTCATGAAGATGAGGTTTCAGACATCCTTAAAGAATGTCATGGTAATCCTTCTTTAGGAATACTTTTGCGACAAAGAGGACCACAAACAAAGTGTTTCACTTGGGATACTGTTGGCCTATGATCTCGCAATTTGTACTTGCCCAAATCCAAAGGCAAGTGGTTTCTAAATTGGCGTAACAGAAGGTTGTCCTATCACTGTCACCTAAACAAGACACCTCTTTCTCTTTAGGGGTAGTACCCCAGAGGAGACGTCCCCGGTGACCTGGGGGTTTGAGAAGGCTAAGGTAAGAGTATCAAGAAAGTCCCACCCCTCTCACAAGTCACTATGATCAGAAAGTCTCAAGGGTTTTAGTAAGATGAAGAAAAGTAATGCTTAAGTGTACTTACCCAAAACAAGACAACAAGAAAAACAATGTTTGCAAGTACCGATTGATGTTAGTGCTTCATAAAACCATGGAATTTGAATAAAAGCATGAGCTGATATAAAATATGAAGAAAACATAAATATTTATAACAGCAATGTATATATAATAATAGCTTCACAATCATCCCTCAATAATGCTTCAATAATGACCAAAAATGATAACCTAATATTGGCAAAGTGCTAGTATTTCTCAGAAGCAATTAAGGCAATGTAAAATCAGCTTTAAAACTTTCTTTTATGGTGATTTTGTTCTTGTTAGTAGGTTAGTCCGATCTAAGCTTAGAAATGGTTTGAAGTAGATGGTTTAAAAGTTGTTTTAATCAATCAATCACTTTGTAAGGTATGAACTAATGCTTTTAGGGTAAATGGAGTCCCTACTTGGAGAAAAAATCTTAGAGGGAAACAAATGGTAATGGGTGAGCCTAAAGCAAGAGCGAGGATGGTGGAAGTGTTAGTAAACTAAGACCACAATCATCCAAAACCCTAAAAGGAAAAAAGTTGCTAGGAAGTAGGTAACCCTAGGCCCTAGCGATTTTACTGCTTCGTTAGGTCAAGCTTGAAATAAAATATGAAAGCTTAATGAAGCAATGGTATTAGAGTGCTACTAGGGTAGGGATCTAGTACATCCTTCAAGGTAAGTATCTTCTAACAAAATCAAGTAGGTGAAAAGTTATTAACAAAATGACAATAACATGTGCTTTTCTCCTAAGGTTTCACACTAGCAATTTCATAATCTTGTAAAGGAACAAGTAAATACACCATAACCGTTCAAAAAAAAGAAGGTTTGCAGATTTCTACTTACTTCACCAAGAATAATCTAGTCACAAACCCTATTTGAAGAAATTCCACCATGAAAATGCAAAAATACACCAACAAAAGCTCCCTCCAAGAGTTGTGCACCACTTAGTTCAGCCCAATGTTGCAGAAGCGTGGGAGCGAAGCGGGAGCGGGAGCGGGAAGCGGGAGCGTGGGAGCGCATTTTTCAAAAAATGGTCGGTAGAGAAGCGTCTCCGGAGCGTTTTATATATATATATAAAAATATATATATATATTAAAAAAAAAACATGTAGAATGCCAAACTAGATGCAAAATTTATGAAACATGTATGTTTGTGATACTTCCAATATAAGAAATGCCATCTAAATTCCATATT
>JZKD02S0599725.1:260021-274373 GCA_000966675.3 Picea glauca | reverse complement strand
TCTGACAATTTTTCCCTTCCATTGACAGAGTCTTGATAACTGTGCCAACTCTTGGGAAGTCCTAGGAGAGCCAAGCTCACCAAATCATCATCAACGACTGTTATTCCCACACTTCCAAGTTCATCCCGACATTGGACAAACTTCATGAGGTATTTTGGAATGGTGTCACCCTTCTCCATCTTGATCTTCCTGAGTTTATCTTTGAGCGCCAATTTCCTATGGTCGTTGTTGTTTTGGAATAGATCCATCAAAACTTTCCACATTGCATGTGGTGTGGTTTTCCCATGGAGACTTGAGACAATGTGGTCTCGTACTCCCTCCAACATAATCCTCCTTGCCTTTGCCACTTTCTTTTGCCATGCATCAAGATTTGTAGTGTCTGTCGCATCCGGCTTAGGAGCATCTTTGTCAATGTAATCCTTTAAGCCATTGTCTTCAAGCACTGCTTCCATCCTGTCCTTCCAAGCAATGTAGTTCAAGTTGCCCTCGAGTGCATACTCCAACCTCAAGCTATTGAAAGACATTTCGATCTTGAATCAACTGTCGCACCAAGAAAATCCTGCAAATTCAAATGTTATCCAACCACAAACTCAACTGCTGCAATCCCTCTTTCCCTCGGAGGTTAGCACCCCACCTGTGAGTAGCCTAAGAGAAGTTCGCACCCTACCTGTGTATAGCCTGCGAACTTGACTGGAAGGTTCGCAGTGTAATGCACTGTAGGGTGAGGGAGGTTTGCACCTCTCCCTTGATCAGCCTGCGAGAATGCTCAAGGAAGTTTGCACCTCTCCTTTGACTAGGGTGGGAGAATTTATGCTTTGAGAACTGTGCGTAGTCTACAGTACTAAAGTTTGCACCCTACTAGAGACGGGACCTGCGAAAATAAAATTATGTTCACACCTCACTTCCTTAGCTCCATGGCCTCCGTGGCTCTAATACCATGTAGAAATTTCAATACAAATTAAGTATTTCCTGCGATTCTCCTGATCTAACAATTATACGCCACTGTTAAATACATAATCGCTTCTACTATTATTCTTGCGGAAAATTAAACCACGATCAGAAAGTGAAATATCAATAACACATAACACATAAGTTTTACCGGGAAAGCGTAAAGCTAAAAAATCCACTATCATATATTATGTATATCATGAATCATGAAACAATCTCATACAAAACTCTAATCCAAGAGCTCTCAGTACAATACAATCCTCTCACACTGTCATACACAAATTGACAAATACATGTGCCAATTCTCTGTGTCTAGACAGCCTGCCTCCTCTGCACAATCTCTGCAATTGGAATTCTCACAATTGAAATCCAAATTACCTAGTTTGCACATGCTCATGAGCATATCCACTACATGTGTGATCAAATCACAACTGATAGCCAAACTGTCCCTTTCACTGTTATCTCAACTAGGTCTCCACTGGATCTGACATGCATGTAGTTAACCGTGGTGAATCTTCAGTTGCATGTGAGTTCACTGATTTACTGAACTCTCACTAGTGCATGTTTAGTTACAACTAGTACAACTGGTCTTAACTGACTTAACTACACTTATAATTTTCTCACAACTCCAACTCACTCAGTTATGAATGAAATAATAGATTAATATTTATCATCCAATTTATTTAAGGGAAAAGTAAATTAGACACATGTTTCTTGTTGACTTTTCAACAAACTCCCTCTATTTATGAGAATCCTCAGACCACGCTTATGTCTGTTGCATTCCCCTTTGCATTTTGCAAAGTGTCACGAAACTATGTTGCCTTCTTCTTGATTACTAACTCCCTCTCAGGTTTATCTCTTATGACCTGCTCGGAACAAGAAACAAGAACAACAAAATCTCCATGGTATCCTCCATGGAAGATATTCTGGAGTCTTCACTGCTAGGGAGGGTGCACTTGTTCCTCTGAATGTACTGAATTCACTACTTCGACAAGGTCTCTTGTACATCCCCTGCAAACACACTCATGCTTTGTTGGATGATATAACTTGAAAACAATATACAAGTGCATACCTTTGAAATTTGTAATATCGTTCAACTTGTCTTCTAATCTGAAACTAGACACCATCATGACAAGAAGAGGTTAGAAACTAAATCAAAAAGGTTCAATGATTAGAACAAGCTTGAAACCCTGAAATTTCAACTTTGACCACAAAAATCAATTTTGACCAAAAGTCGACCTTTGACTTTGACCCCAAAACACAAACTTGACGTTTTTGTTGGCTAAGGGCACTAGAGGGTGTGCTAGGATAGGGTGCACTAGAATACCCAAAAATTAGGTCCAATGCTTCACTCAAAGTGCCCAAGAAATTAGGTTTAGGGTTTGATGTAACTGCAAAATCAGAAAACCTAGTTACAACTGCAATTGGCGCTACAACGAGCTTGACAAGAAACTCTCGATCTACCTTCTGGCAGTTAGACTATTTTGAAGGTAGTGTGGGCCCATAACCTGTTAGAATAATGTTGATGTGCTCGTTTAACCATAGACAATGCTACACCATCATCACCCAACCATAGGCACAAAGCCACCCCCTAGCACCTTAACCTTTGACAAAAAGAATGATTTCAGGAAGCCACACCATAACCAATAGATAACCAAGAGAGAGCACCTTATCCAAGGGCAGCGCAGAAGAGAAAGTACCAGAAAGACTGGAAAAAAAGAAGAAGAGGAAAACCGTACAACTACAGTTGTTGTTGCTGCTCCTCCAAACTTGTGCATTGTTTCTAGTTTCCTGAGTGAAAGTGAGTGAACAAATGAGCCAAGATGTCCTCTATTTATATTAATCTGTCTAGATACTTTTCTAGCTGGGCCGACCTGACTTTTTGGTAATTATATTTTCTATTTATCTTTTTCTTGTGAGGTCGACTTGTCTTCTTGGAGGATAATACCTTAATATTATATATTCTGCTGAGTCGACACGTCTTCTAGTGTTTTCACACATCTGTTTAGAGTTTCTCTTGCTTATGGAATATTCTATTCTAGTCAAAGGTTACATATTGAGGTTAAAACCTCCCACAACTACCATAATATCAACATAAATAATGTTCATCAACATAGCAAGCTAGTGTACAAAACTTCTTGAATTTTGGATAGTAAATGTCGTGAACAATTATATTCAATGCCAGCTTGCTACCAAATGAGTATGTGCTGCTGGAAAATTCTAAAGCCCATCTAAATTGTGTCTGCAATACACAAACTAAAAAATGTGGTTTGTCGATAATTGTCATTCATAATTTAATCAAATAGATAGCTAATAGATGAAATTTTACCTTCTTTTTTTTCAACAAACTGTTTTCTTAACAAATTTTTAACCTTCTCTTGTTACAGTAATTGCATTCTTTTTGTGAATTGGAAGGGATGTGGGTTTTATATTACTTTGCATCAAAAAATTAATATCTGGTTGTAAAACTTGTGCAGTGCATTATGACATAAATGTCGGTAACAATGTTGGTTGGCAACACATGTGATTTAGAGTCTCTGAGAGAAGTACCAATTGAAGAAAGCAAGGCCCTTGCTGAAGCAGAGAAGCTATTTTTCATAGAAGCTTCAGCATTAAATGCAAATTAAATACATTCAAAACTTTCAATTGTTGACAGAGTACAACAAGAGTCGTATAGACCACCTTTTATCACTTAACATATAGAATCAACTAGTCATAAAGCTCTAGCTAACTGGAGTCAATTTGACCCATTATTGGATTTGTGAGTTATGTAAAGTGCAAATGTTATTCAAGTTCATTAAATGACACTATCTTTGAGCTTGAAAGTTGAAAAATAAACACATATTATAAAAATAATGCTGCCACCTTTGGATCTATTGTGACAGCAGTAAAAGACATCATTTCTAGCATGACTCCAACATTTGTTATTTTCAAATATGTGCATCTTCCATGCAAAGGGTTTATTTATGTCTTCCTCTAATATGCAGTCAATTGACATCCAACAGTATTTTGGGGGAAGAGAGAAGAAGGGTTGAATGGGAAAATTGGCTTGGCCAACCCTTTCATGAAAACATAATATGATTGAATGATGTAGACATAACATAAGGAATGGTTTTCCATCTGAATATGTAGAACACAATAAAATGATGATGTTTCCATAAAACAAAGCATGAATATTTCCATCTATCTTATGTATTGAAACCTAATTGGATTTCATGGAAGAGTTGCTGCCAAAATTCCAAGATAAAATTTGCATACCCAGTGTGAAATTACAAATAAACCAGTCCAAATGGCATTGAAATTCAAGAAGCAAAGGAAGAATGCGAAACCTCGTTATTAGCACTCAAATTGACACTATAGCTCCCAAAAACTTGAAATCATACAACAAGAGGAAGATCCCAAGAGTGTATGCATAGTGAAGAAGGGAGATTACGTCAATGCCCAATTGTAACTGAAAGAAGCTAATAGAAATGTGTTTAGGCACCGAGGAAACAAGGCCTATACTAATGATGCCAATACAAATGGTGCCCTCCTTGTGTCATAAATTACAATAAGACCAATGCATGCCATATTCCGCCCCTAGTGTGTGACACGCCATCTCTCTTCAGATCCATCGAAGACCATGTTTTCAATGTTGCCAAACCTCTATTGTCAGTGGACTGTGTTTGAAGTTTAATCTCCCAAAATCAGCCCATATTTGAAAGGGATACTTTGTCTGGAATTTCCTAGGCTATATTAGGTTCACTAGGGTCCTAATACACCACTCCACATGCCCAAATATTCAATATAAATGGATTTACTGGAAAATTCCTCACCAAGTCTGATTTTCACAATACAAATAGTCCTTGCACTTGAATTTCTTTTTCAAGTCTAATATAGAAAATTTATACACTCAACCCAAAGAATATTTTTTTTAAGGCACTATAGGACTCTGTTGTCATTACCTTGTGACACAAAGTAGATCCTACTTAGTCTCAGATAACTAGTTTTGTTTTTAAATGGCATTCATGAAAGTAAACCATGCTATACATGCTTTATATTGAAGAAAGTTTGAATCTTAGTATCTGAATGCTATACATGCTTTATATTGAAGAAAGTTTGAATCTTAGTATCTCAATGCAACTTGTCAAAAGTCTAATAATCTGTTTAATCTAGTACACCCACAATGTTATCTCATACGAATACATTTCTCAACATTATCTTATTAGAAAAAATAATTGTAAAGACATAATTTATTATAAATAGTTGTATCCATGCAAGTTGCATGTCAACATTATAATCAGTGTAAATACAACCTCCATTTTTTATTAAAAACTTGTTTTGGCAACATCTACATATTGTCAAGCAATGCAACTAAATAAATCCACGACCTCTACCAAAGCTGCAAATGCCACCTATCTGGATACAAACAACAGATCAAAGCACGGAATAACCTTTCTTCTTCCTTACTTTATGATGTGCCAATAGAAAATTTAAATCAACAAAAATGGGAATTGAAGAGTCTGAATTCGTATCAATCATTGATAAATTTTAAAGAGGTTGAATTGAAGTATATCTCAATGTTGTAAATATTGTCTCGGGGAAAGTATTGGCGTGGGTCCGGAATGTAACTTCTCGTTGACATCGGCGGAAAATATCGAAATAGCTCGGAAAATGTTCCAAGATAGGGACTTAACTCGTAATATCTCGGATATATCGGACAGGGGTTTTAACTCAGAATATCTCAAAATATCTTGGATATATCGTAGAGATTGACAACACTGGTATTTCTAGAGGCCTACAAAACGATGATATTGGCAGCCTCATACCCACCTTGCTTTACTACAACTAATGCTGGAAATTACTCTCATGAAACAGTAAGGAAAGCCCATATAATTTTCAAGATTGTTTTGTGCAACTAAAATCTGTTTAGGTGGGATATTGAACAGGTTATATTACTTCTCTCTCACCCGAGACATAGATGGATCCAAGGAAACCATCTTCTCTGATATGGCAGCAGAAGGGGTGCAATACTTCAACACTCTTTTTAAAAAATATTCCAAAACCAGTATTACAACTATCCTCAAGTAGTTTGATTGAGTAGTTGGTGGGCAGAGTTTAATTAGCATATAGAATCTCAAATTGCAGCAGGGTACCTGTTATCCCCCACTTTCAGGGATAACTAGGAGATCATGTCTGGAGGCCCACAAGTCCTAGACATGGAGTACCGAGAGCAGGATTGACTTTAGGATGGCCTTGGAGGGTGCACCCTTTCTTTCTTACAACATCTTTATCTTGTCAGCAATAGCAACATCCATCACCATTGGCTTGGTCCCGTATCAGAGATGGTTCTTGGTCCATGAGGTAATTAGTCTAGGTAACATGGTATGTGTCACTTTGATCATCAAACCCTTTGAATATGTGCATCTGATTCCTTTTATTTCTAACAATTGCTTGGATCTTACACTTGCCCACTTGACCATGTCTGGGGGTTTGACAGGGTGCCCTAGTAAGCCTATGCTTGTAGGTTTTGGCTTGCCACTGGGGGGGATTTCTGAAAATCCATCGTTCGCTCCCTTCACAGCACCACTTTTCCATCTTGTTTCCCGCTCACTTATCCCATTCCACTTGTCCGGTCACTGGGTTGACCTATTTTCAGGATTGCACCTTATCTCGTGGGAAGAAGGGGCTAAAGGCCCAGAAGGTAAAAGCAAGTTGGTAAAAGATAAAAGCCTAAAAATGAAACCTCGAGATGCTTCGCCCAAGGATCCCCCAGAAATCAATAAAAGTCTTCTCAGCAAGAAACAAGAGGGACCCAAAAAAATAATAAAACAAGACCTAACCAGAGGGTAGGGGGTCTCATCACGAGCCAACCTATTAGGTCCATGGGTACCTACTAGTATGACATTGCCACAAACTGGTTACCATGCCAGGGAAGTGACTCTTGGTTGCATGACCAAGGGAAAGGGGGTCTCATCACTAGCCAGCCTTCTCATTTCTGTGAAAGTACTTGTGGGTAACGTTATCACCACTGGTCACCACGCCAGGGCAGTGTCCCCTGATTAGCTCTTGAACAAAAAAAAGGAAAAAGGTAATAAAAGATAAAATAACAAAAAGAATAAAAGGCAAGAATGGGCTCGAAAAGAATGCATCCAGGACAGGTACAACTCGCCTTCTACAAAGGCACCCACAAGTAAAGTTTTTTGCATCCTTTGCCCACATTGCACCCACCTGCTTGGACATCACTTGACCACATCACCCACTTACATGGCTTGGATGAGGTCTCTTCCGGGAACTTACCTTTTCCAGTGGGCACTAGCCCAATAGGGCGCCTTGTTTTTTTCTCTAAACTTGTATTGTAGGCTTATGTAATGTCTTTGAGCTGTTAATTGATGTATTAGGGATTTTATGCACATGTTTAATAATATTGATGATGAGATGTGATTGACATTGCTATGATCCCTGTGACTGATGACCCCATGGAGGGCGTAGCTATTGATGTGCAAGACCRTGCTCGATGGACAAGTACCATTTTGGACYAGTACACATGGGGAGATGATCAGTTTGGACCTCCATGGGGATGAAGGGACCATCAGGTGGATGTTGAGACCCCATCAGGGGGCAGAGACATGACAGAGATGGATCAGGGGCTTTGCACCAGAGAAGAAGAGGACGTTCCACCAGAGGCACTTTGGCAGAGCTTGACCTAGGGGGATTGACCCTCTTTCAGTGGAATGTTGGCCTTGGAAGGCCTAGGACGTCACCCATGATGACCATGATGTCATCCAGCCTATTGGACGTATTGGGAGGCAGACTAAGCAGTATTGGCACGTGTGGCAGGTTGGAGAAGCCCAAGGAGGGCTAACGTTTTGCTCCAAGATGCTTCATTTGCCCTAGAAGGGGCTAACATCCCCCTTAGAGAGGATTTTTATCTCTTTTCAGCTTGATTAGGGTTTTAAATTGACATTTTAATGTAAAACAATATGATTTTAGTATTTTGGCCTTGTCGACCTTTTACATGATCTAAAATGTAAATTTAGGTCATGATACTGTATAAATGAGGGATTTTCACCTTCATTTTTAAATGAAACTTACTCACTCCGTAAGGAGGTCTGAAATTTGCGCCCTCTCTTGGGTTATTGGTTGATTTAGTGATGTGCACTTGTTGAAGGAAGATTATTTTGGCATGTTTTGGCATTTCTCTTGAAGGAAGGTGTTACAACTAGAGTTTGCATTGATATTTCTTGGTGATATGTAAGTAATTTTCTGCAAAACTTCTTGAATGAATGGTTGTAGTTTCATTTCTTGCATATGTTTATGATTTTTGCTGAACAAAAACCCTAGGTGACAAGCACACAAGTAGGTCCTTGTCTCGTGTCCCCATTGAGAGAAATGTTCAGCCATTGATAGAGAAGAGTGATCCCAGTCGTAGCTACACCCTCTTTTTCTCTTCATTTATTGCTAGTCGTACTAAGAAGAAAGAGACGCCTTAAGCCTAGGTCTACTACACTTTGGGCCGATTTTTTCTAGGGTTTGCTGAAAGAGCCTTGTTGTAGCAACACTCTGCTTCATCAAACCCTCTTGTCTTAGTTTATGCTATCTTTCGGCTAGCCATTTTGCCATTTGAGTTAAGGAAGGAGGAGAGAGCACTGAGGCCTAGTTCACCTACACCAAAGTGAGCCTCTCTCCCCTAGGGTTTTGACTTTGAGGACTTGCCTTAGCAACTCCTCAAAGTCTCTCCCTCTAGTCCTTAGCCATTTTAACTTTTGTCTCCTTCAGTTCTTGCGTCCTTCACTGTTGACTCCATTTAACACTAAGGAACTGATCCTAAGACCCCATGTGTTGAAGTGAACCTGATCAAAACTACTCTCAAACTCTTGAATCAAAACCCTAACTTCACTAACGCTAGCCTAAACTAACATTCTAACCCTATATGTTGTCGTCATCTCTTGAAATTAACACATTTGTGCAGCTAAACGTTTTCATTATAAGCAATTGAACAATGGTTATAAGTATTTATTGAATGAAGTATTGATCTATTTCTTTGAATGCCACATTGTTTCAGCGTTTATTGATGAAGTGCCAAAATTTTCATTGTTATTTATAAACATTGACTTCGTCAATGTTTATTGTCAATTTGCTTATATGTTTATCAGATAGTCATCAATTTATATGAAGTACTAACCCATTGAACTAGCTTGCATATATCACTTGATGTTGCTTTGTCTCGGGCAGGTATATCTTTTGGGGGTTTTACTTTATTATTGGTTGTTTAGCCAGGACTATTTGCTCGGTGGTGACTTGCGAGGGGGGAATAACTACTTTATCCTGTAATCCTTTGCCTTCTGAAAACCCCAGGTCACCGGGGACGTCTCCCCTTGGCCTTACCTCCCTAAAGAGAAAGAACCATCTCATTGTGGTGACATTGGGTGGGATTGGTTCCTGTTACGCCAGTTTGACTCTCCAATTTATAGCCTTTATCCTTGCTACAAACTGTGCGATAATAGTACCCTCAAGGGAATTTTCAACAAGTCTAATAGACTCATATCCCATGTTTCAACCATCGTAAAAAATGGGCTAAACACTAGATCCATAAGTGAAACATCCATGGAACAATGTGCTAGTGTGTATCCATGTGCTAGGTCATCAAAGAAAGGTCTAGATTCCACGAGAGATTCAAGCCATGAAAACCCATGGTTGTGGTTTGTAAATTCTAAAAGAAAACACGAATAAAAGATCAATTTGGCACAAGTAAATGTCCTACCAATGTTTTGCAAAAAAGTGCATGGTATTAAATGTCATTTCCAGCCATGAATCCCATGATTGCATGGATGAATATTCTTGGTTTCTCATTGTCATTTCCAACCTTGAATATTCCCTTACATGCTTGAATGTTGGGTTGTCTTTTAGCTTGCATCTCTGAGTTTGAATTTTTCAAGATGGAAATTGTAGTGAATATCAATAGGATTTTTGGCCACAAGTTGCTTTTTCATACAAGAATGTTGCATTGTTTCAAAGCTTGAAGTTTCTAAGCCAAATTAGTGCAATTTCCAACACTTTATTTAAGCATAGTGGGCACCATTTGTTTTCAAGAATCCAATGCCCAATGCAAGACGTAAATGCTCATACCTATTATTGATTAAAATGTGACATGTATTGAGCAAATGAATTTTCAAATTGTAGATTTATTGAAAAATGAATAATCTTCTTCATCACACCCCAATCATGTCTAAAGAAAGGAAAAGGAAAAAAAAACATTGCAATTAAAGACCAATTTCAAAGCTCATATCAAGTTGGAAGAGGGATTGAAAAGGAGATTTAAATGAATATAATTTCATTTAAATATTTGTACTTACATATACTCTTTATGTTTATGCTCAAGGGTTTTCTGATCTTATGAAGGATTCAATGTTTGATTATAAAACAACTAAAATGTCGGTCATTGACAAAAATAGTTTGTGTCCAAGACTCCAATATATCTTCAAGATCTCATGTTAAATGGGAGTTTGTTTTCGAGAATTTTTTTTGAAGGATCTAACCAATTTCATTTACAAATCACTTACAAGTTGGTAATATGCATTTCTCATTTTTGTACTAGTTTTGAAGCACAATGCATTACAAAATCCATTTTATTAAAAGAGGTGTGTTCAACCATTGTATAATTTCAAACTCTTCCATATATTATGTGCATTCAAAGCTTCACTATCCAAGTTTACAAAAGCTCCTTTTTTGGTCTCTTGCATGTAACATTGAAGGATTTGCATTTGTGCACTAACTTGTCTTTGAGTAGGAGGTTCTTTGGAGAATTTTTATGCTCATACATTGAATATCCATGCTCATGCATTGAAGGTTTAGTATTTATGTATTGGAGGTTTCCAGATTATGTAAACATGGAAATTTTGAGCAAAAATCCATTGGATTCTTCCCTAGTTGTTGAATCTTACATTTGCCTTTGAATTTTTTAGTACTTGATTTTGTTAATTCTCGTCCTTGTTAAAAAACTCAATTTGGCACCTTACACATTGATCCGACGGTGTTTGATTGGTGGAAAATATTTAAACATGAGTGGTATGGAGATGATTAATTGGAGATAACCAGTTGGGACCAATTTGTGACTATATTTTTCTATAACTTTGAGTCTTATACCAGCAAGGTCACTGCTTAGACCTTAAAAAAATGAAGCAATAAGACACCAAGATGTACTATTCTAGAGAGGTATGCTTGTTATCACTTTAAATTGTCCTTTGAAAGGAGTCATTCTATGATCAATTACAGAAAGTACTTATGCCAACAATACTCTTTCACTTCTGGACTAGTGTGTGCTAGTCCAAGAGGGGTCTCCCTTCTCCCTAAAATAAAAAAATTAAGCACTTCAAATTTGCAACAAAAGCTTGCTGGTCTGTGATAAAAGTCTGCAAATCTGCGATGAAAACACTCCAAAAACACAGCTAAAGAACACTGAAATCTGCAGCATGCTTCGAAAATCTGCAGTCTTTGAGTTTGAAACAACGAACAATGTTCTTGAATTTTCAAGGGATACTTGCAGCTCTGCAAGATTTAACCTCTAAAACAGTGGTTTAATTCATCAAAATAACAAATAGAGTCTTAGCAAAACATTAATTTAAATGAAAGGTGCCATAGTTTGTACTTTGTAGGGAATGGAGTATGAAAGGAAATAATACTAGCAAGTCAAGCGGATCTTACTATGAAAATATCTTTTGAATTAGAATATTAAAGCGAAGAGCTATCACAAGATAAAATTCTTACACCACCAAGATAATTGAATATGCCTCTGCCAAAGAGGTTGATCCCTTCTGTATTAATTAGATGAGTAGCAAGTATATAAGTCTGATAAACTCAAATTGGCATCACATTCTCAGGAATCCAAAAGGATCCAAAGACCGAGCCTTGGAACTCCTATCTCCTCACACCACTTGAAGATGAACTCAATGAGAAATATGATGAACTCAAGAACTTGATAGCAAGTTGAAGACTACAATCAAGTGGGAGAATGGGAGCAAGGAAATAAAGAAAATTTAAAACTCAAGACACGGATGATATGCTCCTTTGACCTTCTCCTCTTTTTATTCTTGAGGATTGACCTATATCTGAAAACCCTAATCTAAATATGGAGGTCGTGCATCTCCACGACTTGTGGAACTACGCCCTCTGGAACTATGAGCTCTGGAACTACGCCCTCTGGAACTTTGACCTCTAGAACTATGACCTCTGGAACTACGCCCTCTAGAACTATGACCTCTGGAACTGTGACTTGTGGAACTACGCCCTCTGGAATTATGACCTTTGGAACTACGCCCTCTGGAACGCTGACCTCTAGAACTCTGACATGTGGAACTACGCCCTCTGGAACTATGACCTGTGGAACTGTGAATTCTGGAACTATGACATGTGGAACTACGCCCTCTGGAACTATGACCTGTGGAACTACGCCCTCTAGAACTATGACCTGTGGAACTATGCCCTCTAGAACTATGAACTGTGGAACTGTGACTTGTGGAACTACGCCCTCTGGAACTATGACCTATGGAACTACGCCCTCTGGAATTCTGAAATCTAGAACTAGGTCATAGTTCCATAGGTCCTAGTTCCAAAGGTCACAGTTCCAGAGATCATAGTGTCATAGGGCGTAGTTCTAGAGGTCATAGTTCCAGAGGTCATAGTTCTGGAAGGTGTAGTTCCACAGGTCAAAGTTCTAGAGCACATAGTTCCACAGGGCGTAGTTCTATAGGTCATAGTTCCAAAGGAGCTCATTTACGTGCTTCTTTAAACATTCTAGATGCATTAACAATACATAGCCAACCATCCACAACAAAGAAAATTGACAAGAAGATTCTTTAAACTCTAATTTAAATCTTAACGTTATGGGAAGAGAATTGTTAGCAGTAAATGTTGTCTAATTAGGAAATATTTGTTGACTTTAAATGTTATCTAATTAAACTTAGATACTCCTTGGAGCCAAGGCGGATATGGTATATGTTCTTGATTATGTAGGAAGGAGGTCTTAGTATGCCTGCCATTTTGGCTCGACTGTGTAATATATGACTTCTTCAACAAAAAGGGGAAATATACCTTCAATTGTTTTTTTTACATGTGCTAGGACTTGCAGAATTTTCTAGGATTGGTAATTAAGGTTGTTTTGTAAACGAATTTTATTTAACGTTTTATTTATTTCAGTAATTGTCCCTTCTTTAAGATTGTTCGATTGTCTTTATCCTTTTTGTCTTCTCCCAGTGAATCATTACAGGTCATTCTCATGCATCTTCTTTTATTCTCAACATTCTTTTCCACTCTCAAAACTATACTCGTAGTCTCTCAAACACTCTTCTTCTCAGAAGTTCTCTGACTGTGCATCTTCAAAATCTTTTCAAGGACTCTAGTTCTCCTTGTTTATCTTTGATACCATTTGACGCAGATGTCGTTGTAGGCTCATCTACAAGGACCAAATTTGCAGCAGAAGATTGAATTCTTGGGCACAATGAGCATTCTTTCTTTCTCAACAGCAAGCTTCATTGTCATCCTGGGATAATTCTTCCCCAACTTTCATTTCTCTACTATCTCAATAATCTTACATGTAGACTCTCACATTCAGATTATTTTACATATGCAAACAAAACAAGCTTGGCACACCTTCTATAAAAAATGTCTTAATGGTACAATTCATCCTATGACTTGTCGGTCTAAATCCCACTTTACTTCTGCAGTGCTAATTTGATCTCCAAGGTTAGTTTATAGACCATTCACACAATGAATCTAAAATGGGAAGCTTTTTCTATACTCTCCAGGATTTTCCAAGTTTGCAACAAAATCAGGGGAACCATCTCCGCAACATAAACGTAGGCATTACTGGATCTGTTTTAATGTATGGGAAATGGATCATGTACTGCAAGAACTGTTTCATGCAACTGGAAACGGTTCCAAAACGTTTTTGGTGATTCTTGGTGAATGCCCACTTCTGTGGTTTCAATCTGTATTGGGTGCAGGAGTGGCATCCTAGACAGGTGATTATGGTAACTGTGATTCCATGCTTAAGTGGGGCTTCTGTATGGTAGGCTGCATCTCACAGGCTTGTTGTTTATTACTCTTCTGAATGGTTAAAGCTCTGTGCATGAATAACACCAGGACTAATGTCACGATTTCTTAAAGTAGTATTATTCCTATATCACCGGAGTGAATGCAGAGAAACTAATCACTACTTGCTCCCAACCAAAGTCCATTTCAACATCAAGAAGTGTTTCTAACAAAAGCCTTACTGTAAATCCAATCTATCAACAAAAATAGTTATTTACATGATGTAATGTCCCTTTCCAAATAGGAGCTCCAGAAGAGGAGGCTTAATGGTCTAAACCACCCCGTTAGACTATAGACAGGGCCAAAGAGGGGTAAACAGGGTTACTAGAGGTCACT
>JZKD02S0599725.1:236658-246925 GCA_000966675.3 Picea glauca | reverse complement strand
GAAGTCAATGTTTATAAATAACAATGAAAATTTTGGCACTTCATCAATAAACGCTGAAACAATGTGGCATTCAAAGAAATAGATCAATACTTCATTCAATAAATACTTATAACCACCGTTCAATTGCTTATAATGAAAATGTTTAGCTACACAAAGGTGTTAATTTCAAGAGATGACGACAACATATAGGGTTAGAATGTTAGTTTAGGCTAACGTTAGTGAAGTTAGGGTTTTGATTCAAGAGTTTGAGAGTAGTTTTTATCAGGTTCACTTCAACACATGGGGTCTTAGGATCAGTTCCTTAGTGTTAAATGGAGTCAACAGTGAAGGACGCAAGAACTGAAGGAGACAAAAGTCAAAATGGCTAAGGACTAGAGGGAGAGACTTTGAGGTGTTGCTAAGGCAAGGCCTCAAAGTCAAAACCCTAGGGGAGAGAGGCTCACTTTGGTGGAGGTGAACTAGGCCTCAATGCTCTCTCATCCTTCCTTAACTCAAATGGCAAATGGCTAGCTGAAAGATAGCATAAACTAAGACAAGAGGGTTTGATGAAGCAGAGTGTTGCTACAACAAGGCTCTTTCAGCAAACCCTAGAAAAAATTGGCCCAAAGTGTAGTAGACCTAGGCTTAAGTCGTCTCTTTCTTCTTAGTACGGCTAGCAATAAATGAAGATGAAAAGAGGGTGTAGCTACGACTGGGCTCACTCTTCTCTATCAATGGCTGAAAATTTCTCTCAATGGGGACATGAGACAAGGACCTACTTGTGTGCTTGTCACCTAGGGTTTTTGTTCAACAAAAATCATAAACATATGCAAGAAATGAAACTACAACCATTCATTCAAGAAGTTTTGCAGAAAATTACTTACATATCACCAAGAAATATCAATGCAAACCCTGGTTGTAACACCTTCCTTCAAGAGAAATGCCAAAACATGCCAAAATAATCTTCCTTCAACAACTGCGCATCAGTAAATCAACCAATCACCCAAGAGAGGGCGCAAATTTCAGACCTCCTTACGAAGTGAGTAAGTTGTCATGTAAAAATGAAGGTGAAAATCCCTCATTTATACAGTATCATGACCTAAATTTACATTTTAGATCATGTAAAAGGCCGACAAGGCCAAAATACTAAAATCATACTGTTTTACATTAAAATGTCAATTTAAAACCCTAATCAAGCTGAAAAGAGATAAAAATCCTCTCTAAGGGGGATGTTAGCCCCTTATAGGGCAAATGAAGCATCCTGGAGCAAAACGTTAGCCCTCCTTGGGCTTCTCCAACCTGCCACACGTGCCAATACTGCCTAGTCTGCCTCCCAAGACGTCCAATAGGCTGGATGACGTCATGGTTATCATGGGTGACATCCTTGGCCTTCCAAGGCCAACATTCCACTGAAAGAGGGTCAATCCCCCTAGGTCAAGCTCTGCCAAAGTGCCTCTGGTGGAACGTCCTCTTCTTCTCTAGTGCAAAGCCCCTGATCCATCTCTGTCATGTCTCTGCCCCCTGATGGGGTCTCAACATCCACCTGATGGTCCCTTCATCCCCATGGAGGTCCAAACTGATCATCTCCCCATGTGTACTAGTCCAAAATGGTACTTGTCCATCGAGCATGGTCTTGCACATCAATAGCTACGCCCTCCATGGGGTCATCAGTCACAGGGATCATAGCAATGTCAATCACATCTCATCATCAATATTATTAAACATGTGCATAAAATCCCTAATACATCAGTTAACAGCTCAAAGACATTACATAAGCCTACAATACAAGTTTAGAGAAAAAAACAAGGTGCCCTATTGGGCTCGTGTCCACTGGAAAAGGTAAGTTCCCGGAAGAGACCTCATCCAAGCCATGTAAATGGGTGATGTGGTCAAGTGATGTCCAAGTAGGTGGGTGCAATGTGGGTAGAGGATGCAAAAAACTTTACTTGTGGGTGACTTTGTAGAAGGTGAGTTGTACCTGTCATGGATGCATTCTTTCCGAGCCCATCCTTGCCTTTTATTCTTTTTGTTATTTTATCTTTTATTACCTTTTTCCTTTTTTTTGTTCAAGAGCTAATCAGGGGACACTGCCCTGGCGTGGTGACCAGTGGTGATAGCGTTACCCACAAGTACTTTCACAGAAATGAGAAGGCTGGCTAGTGATGAGACCCCCTTTCCCTTGGTCATGCAACCAAGATTCACTGCCCTGGCATGGTAACCAGTTTGTGGCAATGTCATACTACTAGGTACCCATGGACCTAATAGGTTGGCTTGTGATGAGACCCCCTACCCTCCGGTTAGGTCTTGTTTTATTATTTTTTTGGGTCCCTCTTGTTTCTTGCTGAGAAGCCTTTTATTGATTTATGGGGGATCCTTGGGCGAAGCATCTCAAGGTTTCATTTTTAGGCTTTTATCTTTTACCAGCTTGCTTTTACCTTCCGGGCCTTTAGCCCCTTCTTCCCACGAGATAAGGTGCAATCCTGAAAATAGGTCAACCCAGTGACCGGACAAGTGGAATGGGATAAGTGAGCGGGAAACAAGATGGAAAAGTGGTGCTGTGAAAGGAGCGGACGATGGATTTTCCGAAATCCTCCCCAGTGGCAAACCAAAACCTACAGGCACAGGCTTACTAGGGCACCCTGTCAAACCCCCAGACATGGTCAAGTGGGCAAGTGTAAGATCCAAGCAGTTGTTAGAAATAAAATGAATCAGATGCACATATTCAAAGGGTTTGATGATCAAAGTGACACATACCATGATACCTAGACTAATTACCTCATGGACCAAGAACCATCTCTGACACAGGACCAAGGAGATGGTGATGGATGTTGCTATTGCTGACAAGATAAAGATGTTGTAAGAAAGAAAGGGTGCGCCCTCCAAGGCCATGTTAAAGTCAATCCTGCTCTCGGTACTCCATGTCTAGGACCTGTGGGCCTCCAGACATGATCTCCTAGCTATCCCTGAAAGTGGGGGATAACATGTACCCTGCTGCAATTTGAGATTCTATATGCTAATTAAACTCTGCCCACCAACTACTCAATCAAACTACTTGAGGATAGTTGTAATACTGGTTTTGGAATATTTTTTAAAAAGAGTGTTGAAGTATTGCACCCCTTCTGCTGCCATATCAGAGAAGATGGTTTCCTTGGATCCATATATGTCTTGGGTGAGAGAGAAGTAATATAACCTGTTCAATATCCCACCTAAACAGATTTTAGTTGCACAACACAATCTTGAAAATTATATGGGTTTTCCTTACTGTTTCATGAGAGTAATTTCCAGCATTAGTTGTAGTAAAGCAAGGTGGGTATGAGGCTGCCAATATCATCGTTTTGTAGGCATCTAGAAATACCGATGTTGTCAATCTCTATGATATATCCAAGATATTTTGAGATATTCCGAGTTAAAACCCCTGTCTGATATATCCGAGATATTACGAGTTAAGCCCCTATCTTGGAACATTTTCCGAGCTATTATGATATTTTCCACCGATGTCAACGAGAAGTTACATTCCGGACCCACGCCGATACTTTCCCCGAGACAATATTTACAACATTGAGATATACTTCAATTCAACCTCTTTAAAATTTATCAATGATTGATACAAATTCAGACTCTTCAATTCCCATTTTTGTTGATTTAAAGTTTCTATTGGCACATCATAAAGTAAGGAAGAAGAAAGGTTATTTCGTGCTTTGATCTGTTGTTTGTATCCAAATAGGTGGCATTTGCAGCTTTGGTAGAGGTCGTGGATTTATTTAGTTGCATTGCTTGACAATATGTAGATGTTGCCAAAACAAGTTTTTAATAAAAATTGGAGGTTGTATTTACACTAATTATAATGTTGACATGCAACTTGCATGGATACAACTATTTATAATGAATTATGTCTTTACATTTATTTTTTCTAATAAGATAATGTTGAGAAATGTATTCGTAGGAGATATCATTGTGGGTGTACTAGATTAAATAGATTATTAGACTTCTGACAAGTTGCATTGAGATACTAAGATTCAAACTTGCTTCAATATAAAGCATGTATAGCATTCAGATACTAAGATTCAAACTTTCTTCAATATAAAGCATGTATAACATGGTTTACTTTCATGAATGCCATTTAAAAACAAAACTAGTTGTCTGAGACTAAGTAGGATCTACTTTGTGTCACAAGGTAATGACAACAGAGTCCTTTAGTGCCTTAAAAAAAATATTCTTTGGGCTGAGTGTATAAATTTTCTATATTAGACTTGAAAAAAAAAAATCAAGTGCAAGGACTATTTGTATTGTGAAAATCAGACTTGGTGAGGAATTTTCCAGTAAATCCACTTATATTGAATATCTGGGCATGTGGAGTGGTGTATTAGGACCCTAGTGAACCTAATATAGCCTAGGAAATTCCAGACAAAGTATCCCTCTCAAATATGGGCCGATTTTGGGAGATTAAACTTCAAACACAGTCCATTGACAATAGAGGTTTGGCAACATTGAAAACATGGTCTTCGATGGATCTGAAGAGAGATGGCGTGTTGCACACTAGGGGCGGAATATGGTATGCATTGGTCTTATTGTAATTTATGACACAAGGAGGGCACCATTTGTATTGGCATCATTAGTATAGGCCTTGTTTCCTCGGTGCCTAAACACATTTCTATTAGCTTCTTTCAGTTACAATTGGGCATTGATGTAATCTCCCTTCTTCACTATGCATACACTCTTGGGATCTTCCTCTCGTTGTATGATTTCAAGTTTTTGGGAGCTATAGTGTCAATTTGAGTGCTAATAACGAGGTTTCTCATTCTTCCTTTGCTTCTTGAATTTCAATGCCATTTGGACTGCGTTATTTGTAATTTCACACTGGGTATGCAAATTTTATCTTGGAATTTTGGCAGCAACTCTTCGATGAAATCCAATGAGGTTTCAATACATAATATAGATGGAAATATTCATGCTTTGCTTTATGGAAACATCATCATTTTATTGTGTTCTACATATTCAGATGGAAAACCATTCCTTATGTTATGTCTACATCATTCAATCATATTATGTTTTCATGAAAGTGTTGGCCAAGCCAATTTTCCCATTCAACCCTTCTTCTCTCTACCCCCAAAATACTGCTTGATGTCAATTGACTGCATATTAGAGGAAGACATAAATAAACCCTTTGCGTGGAAAATTGACATATTTGAAAATAACAAATGTTGGAGTCATGCTGGAAATGATGTCTTTTACTGCTGTCACAATAGATCCAAAGGTGGCAACATTATTTTTATAATATGTGTTTATATTTCAACTTTCAAGCTCAAAGATAGTGTCATTTAATGAACTTGAATAACATTTGCACTTTACATAACTCACAAATCCAATAATGGGTCAAATTGACTCCAGTTAGCTAGAGCTTTCTGACTAGTTGATTCTATATGTTAAGTGATAAAAGGTGGTCTATACGACTCTTGTTGTACTCTCTCAACAATTGAAAAGTTTTGAATGGATTTAATTTACATTTAATGTTGAAGTTGCTATGAAAAATAGCTTCTCTGCTTCAACAAGGGCCTTGCTTTCTTCAATTGGTACTTCTCTCAGAGACTCTAAATCACATTTGTTGCCAACCAACATTGTTACCAACATTTATGTCAGAATGCACTGCACAAGTTTTACAACAGGATATTAATTTTTTGATGCAAAGTAATATAAAACCCACATCCCTTCCAATTCACAAAAAGAATGCAATGAATGTAACAAGAGAAGGTTAAAAATTTGTTAAGAAAACAGTTTGTTGAAAAAAAAGAAGGTAAAATTCCATCTATTAGCTATCTATTTGATTAAATTCTGAATGACAATTATCGACAAACCACATTTTTTAGTTTCTGTATTGCAGACACAATTTAGATGGGCTTTAGAATTTTCCAGCAGCACATACTCATTTGGTAGCAAGCTGGCATTGAATATAATTGTTCACGACATTTACTATCCAAAATTCAAGAAGTTTTGTACACTAGCTTGCTATGTTGATGAACATTATTTATGTTGATATTATGGTAGTTGTGGGAGGTATTAACCTCAATATGTAACCTTTGACTAGAATAGAATATTCCATAAGCAAGAGAAACTCTAAACAGATGTGTGAAAACCCTAGAAGACGTGTCGACTCAGCAGAATATATAATATTAAGGTATTATCCTCCAAGAAGACAAGTTGGCCTCACAGGAAAAAGATAAATAGAAAATATAATTACCAAAAAGTTAGGTCGGCCCAGCCAGAAAAGTCACTAGATAGATTAATATAAATAGAGGACATCTTGGCTCATTTGTTCACTCACTCTCACTAAGGAGACTAGAAACAATGCACAAGTTTGGAGGAGCAGCAACAACAACTGCAGTTGTAGGGTTTTCCTCTTCTTCTTTTTTTCCAGTCTTTCTGGTACTTTCTCTTGTGCACTGCCCTTGGAGAAGGTGCTCTGTCTTGGTTATCTATTGGTTATGGTGTGGCTTCCTGAAATCATTCTTTTTGTCAAAGGTTAAGGTGCTCGGGGATGGCTTTGTGCCTATGGTTGGGTGATGATGGTGTAGCATTGTCTATGGTTAAACAAGCACATCAACATTATTCTAACAGGTTATGGGCCCACAGTACCTTCAGAATAGTCTAACTGCCAGAAGGTAGATCGAGAGTTTCTTGTCAAGCTCGTTGTAGCGCCAATTGCAGTTGTAACTAGGGTTTCTGATTTTGCAGTTACATCAAACCCTAAACCTAATTTCTTGGGCACTTTGAGTGAAGCATTGGACCTAATTTTTGGGTATTCTAGTGCACCCTAGCCTAGCACACCCTCTAGTGCCCTCAGCCAACAAAAACGTCAAGTTTGAGTTTTTGGGTCAAAGTCAAAGGTCGACTTTTGGTCAAAATTGATTTTTGTGGTCAAAGTTGAAATTTTAGGGTTTCAAGCTTGTTCTAATCATTGAACCTTTTTTATTCTGTTTCTAACCCCTTCTTGTCATGATGGTGTCTAGTTTTAGATTAGAAGACAAGTTGAACGATATTACAAATTTCAAAGGTATGCACTTGTATATTGTTTTCAAGTTATATCATCCAACAAAGCATGAGTGTGTTTACAGGGGATGTACAAGAGACCTTGTCCAAGTAGTGAATTCAGTACATTCAGAGGAACAAGTGCACCCTCCCTAGCAGTGAAGACTCCAGAATATCTTCCATGGAGGCTACCATGGAGATTTTGTTGTTCTTGTTTCTTGTTCCGGGCAGATCATAAGAGATAAACCTGAGAGGGAGTTAGTAATCAAGAAGAAGGCAACATAGTTTCGTGACACTTTGCAGAATGCAAAGGGGAATGCAACAGACATAAGCGTGGTCTGAGGATTCTCTTAGATAGAGGGAGTTTGTTGAAAAGTCAACAAGAAACATGTGTCTAATTTACTTTTCGCTTAAATAAATTGGACGATAAATATTAATCTATTATTTCATTCATAACTGAGTGAGTTGGAGTTGTGAGAAAATTATAAGTGTAGTTAAGTGAGTTAAGACCAGTTGTACTAGTTGTAACTAAACATGCACTAGTGGGAGTTCAGTAAATAAGTGAACTCACATGCAACTGAAGATTCACCACGGTTAACTACATGCATGTCAGATCCAGTGGAGACCTAGTTGAGATAATAGGTGAAAGGGACAGTTTGGCTATCAACTATGATTTGATCACACATGCAATGGATATGCTCATGAGCATGTGCAAACTAGGTAATTTGGATTTCAATTGTGAGAATTCCAATTGCAGGGATTGTGCAGAGGAGGCAGGCTGTCTAGACACGGAGAATTGGCACATGTATTTGTCGATTTGTGTATGACAGTGTGAGAGGATTGTATTTTACTGAGAGCTCTTGGATTAGAGTTTTGTATGAGATTGTTTCATGATTCATGATATACATAATATACGATAGTGGGGTTTTTAGCTTTACGCTTTCCCGGTAAAACTTATGTGTTATGTGTTATTGATATTTCACTTTCTGATCATGGTTTAATTTTCCGCAAGAATAATAGTAGAAGTGATTATGTATTTAACAGTGGCGTATAATTGTTAGATCAAGAGAATCGCATGAAATACTTAATTTGTATTGAAATTTCTACATGGTATTAGAGCCACGGAGGCCATGGAGCTATGGAAGTGAGGTGCAAACATAATTTTATTTTCGCAGGTCCCGTCTCTAGTAGGGTGCAAACTTTAGTACTGTAGACTATGCACAGTTCTCAAAGCAGAAATTCTCGCACCCTAGTAAAAGGAGAGGTGCAAACTTCCCTGAGCATTCTCGCAGGCTGATCAAGGGAGAGGTGCGAACCTCCCTCACCCTACAATGCATTACACTGCGAACCTTCCAGTCAAGTTCGCAGGCTATACACAGGTAGGGTGCGAACTTCTCTTAGGCTACTCACAAGTGGGGTGCGAACCTCCCAGGGAAAGAGGGATTGCAACAGTTGAGTTTGTGGTTGGATAACATTTTAATTTGCAGGATTTTCTTGGTGTGACAGTTGATTCAAGATCGAAATGTCTTTCAATAGCTTGAGGTTGGAGTATGCACTCGAGGGAAACTCGAACTACATTGCTTGGAAGGACAGGATGGAAGCAGTACTCGAAGACAATGGCTTAAAGGATTACATAGACAAAGATGCTCCTAAGCCGGATGCGACAGACACTGCAAATCTTGATGCATGGCAAAAGAAAGTGGCAAAGGCAAGGAGGATTTTGTTGGAGGGAGTACGAGACCACATTGTCTCAAGTCTCCATGGGAAAACCACACCACATGCAATGTGGAAGGTTTTGACGGATCTATTCCAAAACAACAGCGACCATAGGAAATTGGCGCTCAAAGATAAACTCAGGAAGATCAAGATGGAGAAGGGCGACACCATTCCAAAATACCTCATGAAGTTTGTCCAATGTCGGGATGAACTTGGAAGTGTGGGAATAACAATCGCTGTTTATGATTTGGTGAGCTTGGCTCTCCTAGGACTTCCCAAGAGTTGGCATAGTTATCAAGACTCTGTCAATGGAAGGGAAAAATTGTCGGATTGGGAACGACTATGGTCGGATCTAGTGCAAGAGGAGTTCAAGTGGAACACCAGAGATGGATCTTCATCAAAGCGTGATGATGAAGATGATTGTGCTTTGACTGCCAAGGCAAGGAAAGGGAAAGGGAAGAAATTCCATTCAAAATCCGAGTCTAAAGTTAAGAAGATGGATTTGTCCAAAGTGAAGTGTTTTCACTGTCACGAACATGGGCATCTTGCTACTAACTGTTCGCAGAAGAGGAAGAACAAGACGGTTGTTGGATCTACAACTGGTGAGCCTCTTGTCTCGCAATTTGAACTTGATTTCGCTTTGATCGCATGCATGGCTTCAAGTGCATCAGGATCGATGTGGTATTTGGATAGTGGCGCTTCCTTCCACATGATGAGAGATAAAGAGTCTTTCATTGACTTGGAGGAGAAAGATCTCATAATGCATATAGAGATGGGCGATGATGGACGATACAGTGCGACTGGTATTGGTACCATTACCTTTTAGAAGGAGTCAGGTAAACCATTTCAATTGAAAAATGTTATGCATGTTCCAGGTCTAAAGAAAAACTTGGTCTCAGTCGCAATGTTGGAGGACAAAGACTATGATGTTGTTTTTAGCAGTGGTAAAGCCTACCTACGACATAAAGCAACAGGTCAAGTTAAGAAGCAAGTGAAGGCTCTAAGGAGCGATAATGGTGGAGAATACATCTCTAACGAATTCAAAGACTTCTGCAGCAGAGAAGGAATTCAAAGAGAACTCATAGCACCTCATAACCCACAACAAAATGGGGTCGCGGAGAGAAAGAACAGAACGATCGTGGGTGCAGCATGAGCGATGTTGCATGATCAGGGCCTACCAATGCATTTGTGGGTAGAAGCATGCACTACTGCGGTTTATGTGCAGAACCATTGTCCTCATTGAATACTTGGCACGAGTACACTTGAAGAAGCTTTTACTGGTAAGAAACCTGATGTTTCTCATTTTAAAATTTTTGGCTCCTATGTTTATGTGCATGTGACCAAGGATTCCAGGAAGAAGCTGGAACCGACTGCTAAAATTGGAATATTTGTGGGCTACACAGAAACACCCCATAATTATCGTGTGTATTTGCCGAACAGTAAGATGATTGTTATGCGATGGGATATAAAATTCGATGAGGGGAAAGCCATGCGGTTGTCGCTTGAGAGGGAGCTAGACTTGCATGCAGAAGAGGAACTGTTGGTTCCC
>JZKD02S0599725.1:214809-235871 GCA_000966675.3 Picea glauca | reverse complement strand
TCCGGTATCATCATCTCAGAGATTGTGTGCAGCGGAAGATCATGTTGCTTCAATACATTCCTATGGAAGATCAGGATGCAGACATTCTGACGAAGGTGCTCACCAGGAGCAAATTCGAATATCATAGAGACATGATTGGGGTGAAGGATAATCCCTTTCTTGTTGCGAGGGAGTGTTAAAAAGTCAACAAGAAACACGTGTCTAATTTACTTTTCCCTTAAATAAATTGGACAATAAATATTAATCTATTATTTCATTCATAACTGAGTGAGTTGGAGTTATGACAAAATTATAAGTGTAGTTAAGTGAGTTAAGATCAATTGTATTAGTTGTAACTAAACATCCACTAGTGAGAGTTCAGTAAATCAGTGAACTCACATGCAACTAAAGATTCACCATGGTTAACTACATGCATATCGGATCCAGTGGAGACCCAATTGAGATAACAGGTGAAAGGGACAATTTGGCTATCAACTGTGATTTGATCACACATGCAGTGGATATGCTCATGAGCATGTGCAAACTAGGTAATTTGGATTGTGAGAATTCCAATTGCAAGGATTGTGCAGAGGAGGCAGGTTGTCTGGACACGAAGAATTGGCACATGTATTTGTTGATTTGTGTATGATAGTGTGAGACAATTCAATTGTACTGAGAGCTCTTGGATTAGAGTTTTGTATGAGATTGTTTCATGATTCATGATATACATAATATATGATAGTGGGGTTTTTAGCTTTACGCTTTCCCGATAAAACTTATGTGTTATGTGTTATTGATATTTCACTTTCTGATCGTGGTTTAATTTTCCGCAAGAATAATAGTAGAAGCGATTATGTATTTAACAGTGGCGTATAATTGTTAGATCAGGAGAATTGCAAGAAATACTTAATTTGTATTGAAATTTCTACAGAGTTGATTTTAGAGTTTGAAATGAAGGATCTGGACCGGATATATTGGGATTGGAAGAGTGGTTGTAACCATATGAGATCTTCAGTGAGGAGACTAAAGAGGTTTATCATGATGGACAAGAAGTCCATGGCCACACCTATGATGACACATCTGAGGAAGTTGTGTGATGGGATTCGCATTTGCTTTGTAGAGAGCACCTTGTGCCAATATATGGTTGAGCCATGACCGTATTATTGGGTTACAACACAACATGTAGGTACCTATGATGTACAGATAGATATGATTGATCTATGATGACGAAGTATGGCTGCCGGGATATACAATTTTTGGATTGGAAGTGCAGAAGACGGATCTAGCACTTGGGGTGCTACGTCAGCTTGGCATCGAGCAGGATTTCCAGACAAGCAGGGAGGAAAATATATGTAGCGCTCAGTCATATATCATAGCCAGTGACGCAAGATATGAAGTAGGGTGGCTTTTCGAAGGATCTTCCAGGACGTCATCAGGGACATGGTTCAGGAAGGAGAAGTGAGGCTCCATCACTTATCCATAGATCAACAGATAGTTGAAATTTGCACTATGCCTCTGTCTGGGACAAGCTTGGCAGGAATGCAAATCTTTCTTTGGGGGAGTGTTGATGATTGCAACATCGTGTCGATATTCCAAAATTGATCAGATGGAATTGATCATGTGTGAATTGCATTGGGCCTTGAAACTCTCACGAGTAGGTGAGTAGTTAACTCACAAGTAGGTGAGTAGCCCAAATAAGCATCGGGCCGACTCTATCTCCACATGAACTGGGCTGCAAACTAGGAGAGACAGGGAACATCTACATTTGGAGTAGATGCGACCCGACATAGTCTTCAACAGACTATAGACTCGAGGTGCTTGAGGTACAATTCCCCGTGTCCGATAGCATCGAGCTGAATGCATTCATGGAGTGATCCTATAAGAGGATCACCATGAGGTGTTTGTGGCTTCGATGTGGTCATAATTCTTGTCATGGGACAAGAACGACTTGAGGTGCTAGACACATGTGTCCGATAGCATCGAGCTAAATGCATTCATGGAGTGATCCTATGAGAGGATCAACTATGAGGTGAATGTGGCTCCGATAAGGTCATGATTCTTGTCATGGTACAAGAATGACCCGAGGTGCTAGACACATAGTGGTGGAGATGGATGATCAATATAACTAAATGAGGCTCATGGATATTGTGATATTATATATGATAGAAGAATACCAAGAACAAGTATGACGATATTTTTTGATGCCATATTGCTACCATATGATGCTGATAGCGATGATAATACTCCTGACTTGATCTATGATGATGCTACCTATAAAATGGTCTACAAGACTATGTGAGTCTTTCCCCTACCAGGTGAAGATGGATGGATGTGTTTTTGACCATTAATACCTCCCTGGCTAAGACAGTGTGTTGATATTATTGTAGTTGTGGGAGGTATTAACCTCCATGTGTAACCTTTGACTAGAATAGAATATTCTCGAAGGAAGAGAAACCCTAAACAGATGTGTGAAAACCCTAGAAGACATGTCGGCTCAGTAGAATATATAATATTAAGGTATTATCCTCCAGGAAGACAAGTCGACCTCATAGGAAAAAGATAAATAGAAAATATAATTACCAAAANGAAGATCATGTTGCTTCAATACATTCCTACAGAAGATCAGGATGCAGACATTCTGACGAAGGCGCTCACCTGGAGCAAATTCGAATATCATAGAGACATGATTGGGGTGAAGGATAATCCCTTTCTTGTTGAGAGGGAGTGTTAAAAAGTCAACAAGAAACACGTGTCTAATTTACTTTTCCCTTAAATAAATTGGACAATAAATATTAATCTATTATTTCATTCATAACTGAGTGAGTTGGAGTTGTGACAAAATTATAAGTGTAGTTAAGTGAGTTAAGATCAGTTGTATTAGTTGTAACTAAACATCCACTAGTAAGAGTTCAGTAAATCAATGAACTCACATGCAACTAAAGATTCACCACGGTTAACTACATGCATATCGGATCCAGTGGAGACCCAGTTGAGATAACAGGTGAAAGGGACAGTTTGGCTATCAACTGTGATTTGATCACACATGCAGTGGGCATGCTCATGAGCATGTGCAAACTAGGTAATTTGGATTGTGAGAATTCCAATTGTAAGGATTGTGCAGAGGAGGCAGGTTGTCTGGACACGGAGAGTTGGCACATGTATTTGTTGATTTGTGTATGACAGTGTGAGACAATTCTATTGTACTGAGAGCTCTTGGATTAGAGTTTTGTATGAGATCGTTTCATGATTCATGATATACATAATATATGATAGTGGGGTTTTTAGCTTTACGCTTTCCCGGTAAAACTTATGTGTTATGTGTTATTGATATTTCACTTTCTAATCGTGGTTTAATTTTCCGAAAGAATAATAGTAGAAGCTATTATGTATTTAACAGTGGCGTATAATTGTTAGATCAGGAGAATTGCAAGAAATACTTAATTTGTATTGAAATTTCTACAGAGTTGATTTTGGAGTTTGAAATGAAGGATCTGGACCAGATATATTGGGATTGGAAGAGTGGCTGTAACCATATGAGATCTTCAGTGAGGAGACTAAAGAGGTTTATCATGATGGACAAGAAGTCCATGGCCACACCTATGATGACACATCTGAGGAAGTTGTGTGATGGGATTAACATTTTCTTTGTAGAGAGCACCTTGTGCCAATATATGGTTGAGCCATGACCATATTATTGGGTTACAACACAACATGTAGGTACCTATGTTGTACAGATAGATATGATTGATCTCCGATGACGAAGTATGGCTACTGGGATATACAATTTTTGGATTGGAAGTGCAGAAGACAGATCTAGCACCTGGGGTGCTACGTCAGCTTGGGATCGAGCAGGATTTCCAGACAAGCAGGGAGGAAAATATCTGTAGCGCTCAGTCATATATCATAGCCAGTGACGCAAGATATGAAGTAGGGTGGCTTTTCGAAGGATCTTCCAGGACGTCATCAGGGACATGGTTCAGGAAGGAGCAGTGAGGCTCCATCACTTATCCATAGATCAGCAGATAGTTGAAATTTGCACTATGCCTCTGTCTGGGACAAGCTTGGCAGGAATGCAAATCTTTCTTTCGGGGAGTGTTGATGATTGCAACATCGTGTCGATATTCCAAAATTGATCAGATGGAATTGATCATGTGTGAATTGCATCGGGCCTTGAAACTCTCATGAGTAGGTGAGTAGTTAACTCACAAGTAGGTGAGTAGCCCAAATAAGCATCGGGCCGACTCTATCTCCACAGGAACTAGGCTGTAAACCAGGATAGATAGGGAACATCTACATTTGGAGTAGATGCGGCCCGACATAGTCTTCAACAGACTGTAGACTCGAGGTGCTTGAGGTACAATTCCCCGTGTCCGATAGCATCGAGCTGAATGCATTCATGGAGTGATCCTATAAGAGGATCACCATGAGGTGCTTGTGGCTCCGATGTGGTCATAATTTTTGTCATGGGACAAGAACGACTCGAGGTGCTAGACACATGTGTCTGATAGCATCGAGCTAAATGCATTCATGGAGTGATCCTATGAGAGGATCAACTATGAGGTGAATGTGGCTCCGATAAGGTCATGATTCTTGTCATGGTACAAGAATGACCCGAGGTGCTAGACACATAGTGGTGGAGATGGATGATCAATATAACTAAATGAGGCTCATGGATATTGTGATATTATATATGATAGAAGAATACCAAGAACAAGTATGACGATATTTTTTGATGCCATATTGCTACCATATGATGCTGATAGCGATGATAATACTCCTGACTTGATCTATGATGATGCTACCTATAAAATGGTCTACAAGACTATGTGAGTCTTTCCCCTACCAGGTGAAGATGGATGGATGTGTTTTTGACCATTAATACCTCCCTGGCTAAGACAGTGTGTTGATATTATTGTAGTTGTGGGAGGTATTAACCTCCATGTGTAACCTTTGACTAGAATAGAATATTCTCGAAGGAAGAGAAACCCTAAACAGATGTGTGAAAACCCTAGAAGACATGTCGGCTCAGTAGAATATATAATATTAAGGTATTATCCTCCAGGAAGACAAGTCGACCTCATAGGAAAAAGATAAATAGAAAATATAATTACCAAAATGTTAGGTCGGCCCAGCCAGAAAAGTCACTGGGCAGATTAATATAAATAGAGGACGTATTGGCTCATTTTTTCACTCACTCTCACTCAGAAAACCATAAACACAAATTTGGAGGAGCAACAACAACTGCAGTTGTACGGTTTTCCTCTTCTTTTTTTTTCTTCAGTCTTTCTGCTACTTTCTCTTTTTCACTACCCTTGAAGAAGGTACGCTCTCTTGGTTATCTGTTGGTTATGGTGTGGCTTCCTGGAATCATTCTTCCCGTCAAAGGTTAAGGGGCTCGGGAGTGGCTTTGTGCCTATGGTTGGGTGACAATGGTGTAGCATTGTCTATGGTTAAACGAGCACGTAAACATTATTCTAACAATTTCCCTACAATGTTTGGGTCACTTATTTCCAACAAAAGTATAGCTTGGGTTGGCTTATAAACATTTTGCATTGGTGCTCGTTAATTTATGTTCACATATATTTCCTTTGTATTAATTTTTCATATAATATATAATTGATTTTTGGATTATAGAGTGTACAATGTATAGGTATGTTAAGGTGTAGTGATTCAAAAGTGTTGAAACCTGTATTGTTTGCTGCTTTATTCTTCTCCATAGCCTATGTGAGATGAGGGAGGCTTTGCATGTTACTTTTGTCAATGACACGTAGGCATCACATATGATTCTTTCATAGAGACTATTATGGCGAGGCATGAATTTTTTTATCATGCCTTAGTGTTTAATGTCAAATTTATGGATGGATTCATTAAGGTCCTAGAAGAGAGTACAAAGATCAAATTGAACACTAAATGAGAAAGGGAAAAGATTGCCAAACTGATTTGTGGAAAAATTTCCCAATTGGTTTATGTTTCATATTTTCCTGCTTGAATACTAGTGATTTCCCTATTGTATGGAATACATATATGTTATATCTCTGTCAGTTTGAGAAGATATGATAGGTTATCAGTTCAGTTCCTTGTAGTCCAACAATTTCATTCGATCTGTGGGTGCTTACATCCTTTATATAATATAAAATCCACATGTTTCCTTGATTACTCAAAGCAACACCAAAATAAAGAAAACATGAATTTACATATATGTTATATCTCTGTCAGTTTGAGAAGATATGATAGGTTATCAGTTCAGTTCCTTGTAGTCCAACAATTTCATTCGATCTGTGGGTGCTTACATCCTTTATATAATATAAAATCCACATGTTTCCTTGATTACTCAAAGCAACACCAAAATAAAGAAAACATGAATTGTTTCTTTCTTGTGAGGGTTTATCTTGATGCAGAGCTTCGTCACCACAATCAATAAACTATACCATGGACCCAAAATGTAGCAATCTTGCATGCTAGTGAAGGTCCACGTTTCTGGAAGCCTCCACATGATCTGTAGACTATGCACGCACACCAAACGTGGCAGTCTTGCATGAAAATGAAGATCTGCGTTTATGAAATTATTTGCATAGAGGTGGTAGGCAACAATGCTAGCGAGCGGGAAGGTGCAGGGGCATTGCTGAGATTCAGAGGAGCTTGCAGTTGCACTTATAAGAGTTTTGCATGCCAGAGGGGAATGCCATTCATTTTGCATGTGTGCGAGCTGTGCATATCAGAGGGCATTGCAAATTGGTTGAATGTCAATCCTGTGGCCTGCGGGCCAATATTTATCTTGGTGTACTTGAACCTAAGGGTCCTAAAGATGTAATTGTTTTAGTTGTTTGATCCAAATATAGAGATCACAGAGATTTAATGTATGGTAGTAAGTTATCTGTAGTACATTGATGTTTTTGTTAGAAGTTTGGAGAGTGATTACGTGTTGGGTTGCATGTTGATGGTATTTGATGGTTGCATGTTGATGGTATTTGTTAGACCAGTCGTGCTTCAAAGAAACTTGTTGGTTGACCACTGCCCTCTTTCTCCTATCACATCACTCCCAATTATATTCTTCACAGACAATACAAGTGCAAACATATCTCACTTTATCGTTGTTCTAAATTAAGAAAACAGACCAACCTCAATAAATATTCAATTCAACCACATCGATTCCTATTTGCAGTCAATCATGTCCCAACGATATTGCAACAACATGTCCCAACAACATACCCACAACATGTCCCAACGATATTGCAACAATTACACCAGTTTTAGGACCTCTTCTTACTGCAGGGGTTGTCCCTTGATTATTAGAGCTCCCTCACAAAGGACCTTGTAAAGGGAAATTGAGATTAGGTGTAGATACGAGTTTTTTTGCAAGGATTTTTCCAGGGGAATCCACAAAGACCTAAATCATTCACAAAGGCCGTGAATCCTTGTTTTGCAAGAGATTCATCTTGTGGAATCAATCCACTGAGATTATTGTTATGTGAATCTAAACTAATAATCAGAGGCAACTTACCGAGAGTTTGAGGAGTTGGGACCGAAAGCTTGTTATAGGAAAGATTGAGATTGCTCGACAACAAAGAAAGGTTACCGAGATCCCTAGGGATTGAGCCATTCAAAAGATCAAAAAAGAGATTTAACTGCACTAGATTATTAAGGTTTGATCCAAGCCCAATTGGAATCGGGCTTATAAAGAAATTGTTATGTAATAGGAACCTCTGCAACAATTTACACCTCATAAACTCTTGAGGAATAGATTGACTGAGGGAATTGCTTGAGAGATCCAGTTCCGAGGTTTGGGAAATCTAATAACCTCGACAGGAATAGATCGGGTCATATTGTTTTCATAAAGAAATACACTATGAAGCGCAGAAGCATTAAATAACTGGGTGGGTATTAAGCCATTCAACTTATTGTTGTGAAGGTTCAACCTACGGAGAAAAAACAGAGCTCCTAACTCGGAAGGGATATAAGCTTCCAAATATTTTCCTGTTATAGTGAAGTCCAAACCTTCAGGATCCGAGCTCCCCGCCAACGTCATGCAAGAGACTCCTGTCCACCTGTAGGGTATTGTATCTTCCTCATTCCACTCCAGGGGTGCATGCATTGGATCTGAACTCATTGCAGTTTTGAAATCGCAAGTCCCAAGGCTAATCTTTTACAAAATTGCATTGTCTTTGTTACTACTTTCTTTCTCTCGCTCGCTCTGCCTATACATCTCGATTTCTGTTCCACATGAATCGCCTTGAGAGCCTCTCTTGAATCCAAGCGTGCGCAGAGCTCCCCCGGTGAATCATGCGCAATCCTGGTTGCATTTCTCTGTGCTCTCAGCTTTTCACGTGATTCCAGTTGCATTTCTATGTGCTCTTAACTTTTCTCTATGCTGGGATAGACCAGAACTGGGCATCAAAATGAGCAGGAGTGGAGATTTTGAAAAAAATTGAAATGGAGGGTGGAAGCCACATTAAATGGGGAGGATGTTGCCGGACAGGAAATTTGGCGATCAGAGCCTGGCGGCGGGAGGGTCGATGGAAAGGGGTCGCCGCGAAATGTGACATCGCGGTTGCCGTGAAAACTTTACCACCAGGAGATGGGACGGGGCCGGAGCTCTGACAGGATTGTCGGCGGGATGGCGTACACGTAAAACAATGGCCGACAAAGGTGCATTTCATTTGCCCTTTAGCCTACGCCGATTTTTTTTTATTAATTTCATCTTTGAACATCTCTTCAATTTGATTTAATCATAGTTACATAGATTGTAGTGCAAGAGGTGAGTTGTAAATATACCTTCCCACGAAATGACTAACTCATATTGTTTTATTATATTTCTTAGGAGACCCATTTTATACCTCAAAATTCCCCTAAGGTAATTATCTTATATACTTCTTTGGGGTATTTGAATAACCCATAATGATATTTTATTCAATAATAAACAAAATCCAACCTTCCAAATATTCTCACAAATATATGGTTTATTTCAACGTTGCAAGTCAGAGTTGAAGGAAAGAATCCCTAGGAAAGTTGGGATTCTTTCATAACTTTCATAACTCGACAATTTGTTTCAAGAAACTTTCAACCCAAGGTGAAAACACAAAAGAATTATCACAGATTCTTGGTTCATGAGCAATGATGCTATTGAATGTGATACTTAAAGAAAAAAAGGAAAATGCATTTAGTTAGGCTTCACGTACTAAGGCRATGCCAACCATGTGGCCCCTAAGTCTTAATCATGGCCTAAAGGTAAATGACCAATAAAGTACAAAAGTAGTAAAGTACATAAGTAATGTGTASTTTTTATACAAATTACAAACTTCATCATACTCAAAGACATAAATATCAACATGAATGTTGGGGAGATTATCATGGCCTAAGGTACATGACCAATAAAGTACAAAAAKACATAAATATCAACATGAATGTTGCATGGCCTAAGGTACATGACCAATAAAGTAYAAAAGTAGTAAAGTACATAAGTAACGTGTATTTTTKATATAAATTACAAATTTAATCATACTMAAAGAAATAAATATCAACATGATTGTTAGGGGAGATTATCATTACCSTGTAATAAACATTTAGGATGGACTTATGGGTTGTCTTTGAAYRTACTATTATGCTCATGGTTACCAATGGTAGAACTATTGTGAATCACCATAGCTAAAGACAAATCAAATGTCCATCTTTGGGCCCATTCGAGGCTATATTGGGATCCTAAAGGCTCTATGGTGGCCAATGCAAGCCAATGAGACTAGAGTGATGGGAAGTAATGGTGATAAGGATATAACCGAATCTTATGCACAGGTTCATCAAACCCTAGCTCTCAACAAACCTTCAGTCTCAGTTTGCTTGAAATGATTGTTTCTTCCATTTTGCATATATTTGACCTTTACCTCATTTTTAGTGAAAATTTTACGAATGTATCTTAAAGTGTGGAAACTTTCATGAATCTTATTAGTCCTTAATATGCAAACTATAAAATGTTTTTTCCTATAAAATTTGGGCGAATCGATTTAAAAAAAAAATGGAAAAAAAGAATTTGGAGATTATTTGAGTTGATGATTAATTACCAAATCTTACAACATTAGTTTAAACCACAAAACATAATTTTTTTATGATGCGTGATTACATTAAATATCACAATAATGAAAAAAATACAAAATAAAACTTTATTGTAAGTATGTGAGAGACTATCAACACTCTAATTAGTATCATGAAAAACCAACCATTCAAATACATCAAGGATAAGCCTAACCATTCAATACATACGGATAAACCTAAAAAACTTTTGATGAGATGGGAAATAGGCCAATCTAAATAGATATTGATAAATATGTAAAACCTACCAATCATTAAAGCAATTGACTATTTTTCACATAACAATTACTTGAAAAATATAATGTGAAAATTTCTCAATTATATTAAAAAATATAATGTGTTTTCTGGATAGAGAAATTACAAAACATTGCTGAGGATACAAATGGAGAAAGATCATGCAACGAGAAAGGTCTAGAAACAAATTAAAATAAAGATAAGAGATGAGGAGGGCCCTCATGGCCATCTAACCAAATATTGTAGGCTAAAATGCCCTCCTTTTTTTTTTAGAGCTGCCTTGAATAGTTTGTCTGCAGTTTTGTTATATTCACGGTAAATGTGATTGAAGTAGAATTTTTTGAAAGAGGGAAGAAGCAGTCATTGTGTCCTTCCATACCACTAGGGAGATGGCTTGAAGATCACCCCTATTATTTAGCCATAAAAAAAAAAAATACTAAACAAAAAAATCACATTGTAATTAGTAAGAAGTGTATGATAGTTGGCATTTTTATAATCTTATAAAGTATGAGAATTTTCATAATTTACCAGGTATTTATACAATTCTAAGAAGTGTATGATAATTGGCATTTTTATAATCTTATAAACTATGAGAATTTTCATAATTTACCAGGTTCTAGAAAAGTGACTTTTTATGTTAATACTGAATTTCAATATTTGACATGGACACGGAAACCCTCCAAAATGTGATAAAGGATGTATATATAATTTAAAAAAATATGTATTAAAATAAAAAAAACGAAATATAAATATAAAAAGTGAAGTTTTTGAATATTTCACAAATAAAACTACATGACACATTTTTGACATATCAAGACACATTTACAAACTTTTCTTATAGTTATTATAAATTTACATACTTTTCTTATAGTTATTATAATTGTTTAACTATTTAACTATAATTGTTTTTACAAGGGTAAATTTTTATTATCATATACTTTTACACTGTTTCGCCCAGAAAATATACAATATTTTTTATACATTGTCTCCCACTAAAACTATATATAGCATGCAAATGAAAACTACGACACTTCAAGTCGTATACCCAAATTCGTATACCCAAATTCGCTTGGAATTCTTGGATTCAATAATTTATGGGAACGATTTTGACTTGAAGTTCTCAAAATCAATTGTTTATGGGCACGAATTCGTCTAGGAATTTCAGAACGGAGGTTTTAGGCGCATGATTTCGCCCTGCAATTCTCAGAACTGGGGTTCGCTTGGAATTCTCGGGTTCAATAATTCATGGGAACGATTTCGCGTTGAAGTTCGCAAAATCAATTGTTCATGGGCATGATTTCGCCATGAAATTTTGGAAAGGAGGTTTTACGCGCATGATTTCGCCCTAGAATTCATGGGTGAGGGTAAGTTCTCGAGGTCTTAAAAAGGGAGGTGTGAAAAAGGGAGCTTGGTAAAGGAAGGAAGGAGATTGATGGTCAGACAGAGCTAAGGGAGCGTAGGTCTACGGGGGCATTAGTGGAGGGCTCAAGTGGAGGGTTCGAGTCAAGGCCAACCAGCGCGACCATTCCTGTTTAGGGTGATGCGGTTCTAGTGGTAATTCCATAGATTTTTCTTTTATCTTATTCGTTGTGTTGGCAGTTTCGGATTGCCGAGTGCTGATCGCAGTTGAGATCATTCGTCCCTCTCTCAAAATCTAGGACTGCAATACAGATCAACCATGGGGAACGACGCCGAGCCTGCAAAAATTTTACTCCCTTATCTTCAGAGAGCCGATGAGCTGCAGAAGCACGAGCATCTGGTGGCATATTACTGTATGGATTATGCTTTATCTTGTCAGTTATAATGGAAAACATTCCTAAATCTTCTATGTTTATTGTAATTTTTGTTGGTCTTATGGTGGTTATTTTCATTGAACAGGTCGTCTATATGCAATGGAACGAGGGTTGAGGATTCCCCAAAAGGAACGGACTAAAACAACGAGCGCCCTGCTGGTTTCCTTGATGAATCAGCTAGAGAAGGTAATTCTGTAACACTTTTTGGCCCTAATTACCCCTTGGTTTAAGATGGTGTTTTCAGGAGAAATTCAGCTCTAATTTTAAGGTCATAGGTCATGGCTTTGCCAAGACACCAAATTGATGTAAGAGACCCCTTGTTGGTGAGACAAGAGACCCCCTCTAGCTTTGCCAAGACACCAAATTGATGTAAGAGACCCCTTGTTGGTGAGACAAGAGACCCCCTCTATGCAGTGGTTTGACTGCTTAGTAGATGGAGGTGTACATACCATACCGCTCTCTGGATTTGAACCYGTGACCTTGAAGGAGGAAGTAYATGTTCTTAACTGTTAGGATCACTTAGGCTTAGGCTTTTAATGGAAGACTAGTTTTGTTACAACTTAATTCTGGACAGGCTAATAAAAAATGACATCCATATTATACAAGTGTGCCAAAAAATAGAAGACTAGTTATGTTACAGCTAAATTCTGGTTAGCCTAATAAAAATGGCAGTTAGAAAAATATGGATAGTATAATTGTTAGCTTGAGGTGGTTTTATTTTGGTTGATATGCTCTTGAAGTAGTCAAATCACTTCAAATCACTGCATAGAGGGGTTCCTTGTTTGTGAGACAAGGGATCCCCTCCGTGCAGTGATTTGACTGCTTAGTCTACGGAGGTGTACATACCCTACTCCCCTCTGGATGTGAAACTGTGATCTCCAAGGAGGGAACACTTGTTCTGAACTGTTAGGCTAACTCAGGCTGATGAAAGACTAATTTTGTTACAGCTTACAGCTTAATTCTGGTTAGGCTAATAAAAAAGAACATCCATATCATACAAGTGTGCCAAATGATGGATGACTAGTTTTGTTACAGCTAAATTCTGGTTGCCCTAATAAAAATGAAATGTCAGTTGGAAAAATATGGATAACTATAATTGTCGACTAGAGGTGGCCTTCTTTTGGTTGATATCCCCTGGAACCAGTGACAGGCATGGGTTTCTGAAACAGTGACATTTTCAAAATTCCTTAAAATGGAAAATTGTCATGCTTACATAGAAAATTTTTAGGGCGAAATAATAAGGTTTTCAATTTTAGAAGGGTGAATTTTTATTATTATAGACTTTCACACTGTTTTGCCAAGAAAATATACAATATTTTTTTATACATTATCTCATTAGCCCTATAACATGCACATGAAAACTTCCTTTCGCCCTCGACACTTCACATCATATCCCCAAATTCGCTTGGAATTCTTGGATTCAATAATTTATGGGAACGATTTTACCTTGAAGTTCTCAAAATCAATTGTTTATGGGCACAAATTCACCTTGGAATTTCAGAAAGGAGGTTTTAGGCGCATGATTTCGCTCTGGAATTCTCAGAACTTTGGGTTCGCTTGGAATTCTTGGGTTCAATAATTTATGGGAACGATTTCGCTTCTCAAAATCAATTGTTTATGGGCAGGATTTCGCCTTGAAATTTTGGAAAGGAGGTTTTACGTGCATGATTTTTCCCTAGAATTCTCAAAACTGGGGTTCTATAGGCATGATTTTTCTTTCTATCATTCCTCCTCCAAATTCAGTTAGCATTATTCAAATTAAGGTTGTATGGGGACACTGTCTCAGCAGGTGGGTGCTTGTTTTCTTCTTAAAGGCTGAATGAATTCCAAAGCATTCTCCAAATCTGGGTGGGTTGGGATTCGTTGGGATTTTACTTAAACCACTATAATAGTGTTGCTCTGGACCGCAGTGGTGAAGATGACGAACCTCCTGCTTCTGCAATGAAGATACACAGAGGTAAATCCGGTATATTCTATTTTGAGATTTTTTCATTGGGTAGATAAAATAAGATTTTCAGGGTACTACTTCAAAATTTAGTTTTTCAACTTGTAATTGTGCTTATTGTTCTTGTCTCGTGTTCTTTTCTTAGCCTTTTTTATTGTTCTCGTACAAATGAAATGGGTTAAAGTTGGCCAAATTTGGTCTAACTCACTGGTTATTTTGTTTCTATTTGTTCCAAGTGATGTAATATGTAGTTCATAATTTGGTTTGTAGTACATGAACTATTGGAAAATATAAGTATTTAATTGTTTTCAAAAAAAACTTGTAGTTGATAGCATACTCTGAAAATAATAGAATATCACCAGAAAGGAAAATTAGTATATCAGCAGAGAGAAGCATTTAAGGAAAAACAGTAGATTATATAGTTGCAAACTATGTGCTCTATAAATATCTACACCAACAAAAAATATTTAAGGAAGAATTTCTATATGGTATATTTGTAATCCATCTACCATCAACTTTTAGTTTATTAGCTTTCAGGGCTCTGGTTTGTAAAGTGTTGGATATAGGCCCATTTTGGGGAAAAGGCATGACGTGGAGGCGAAACAGTTGGCAGAAAAGCATGCAAGGTGCGCATGCAAGAAGAAAGGAAATAAAGACAACTGGCAGAAAAACAATAGAAGAGAGCGCGCGTGCAGAGGAGAAAAGCACACAAGACCAGCAAGCAAGAAGACCTAATTAGGTTAGGGTTTTGGTAAGAGAATGTAACGGCCGATGAGCCAAGAATAGACATAAATAGATACGTAGGAGGTCTAGGGGGGGTGTGTCTTTGATGGTTGTTATGAGTTACTCGCATGAGATAGAGTAACAGGTCTGTGACACAGATATGGTCTGATACCTTTTTGTAAGCTGTTGAGCTATGGGAGGGAAAAGGGACTCTACCTTGAGGGTTAGATCGCAGGCTGAGGAGCCTAGTGCAATCTATTTAGCCTTGTAAAGGTCGTGGAGCCCGAGTGATGGATGTATGAACGGAGTTGTAGTGCGCACGACGCTTTGCATGACAGACCTATAATAAAAGAGCCCTAGAGCCAAATCTTTGTGGACGTAGCCCAGGAGGGGGTGAACCACGATAATTCATGTGTTCTGTGAAATGAGTGTTGGTTATATATTTGTTGTTAATGGTTAAATCTTATATAAATGCTTCGTTGAAATAGTTAGATCGCTGGATTTGCATGCATACATAAGGAACAACAGGATAACTAAGATCGGTGACTGACATAATATTGCTTAGTAAAATAAATAGAATCCACAACATGCCCTAATAGATCCCCACTTAATCCTGGACTGCAAGCACTTGAGCATTGCAGTCACCCATTAAGACTATCTCGGGTGAGACTGCGCAGTACACTCGGTGTACTGCGCTGCCTTCTGGTTTACCAGGAGGGTCGATAGTTTTAGAGGCTTTGTTGGAACCCTAGTAGACCTGAACCTGGGCCAACCATGTTAAAAGCATAGCTCAGATAAGCACCAACAAATGGTTCCGTTGTAGGTTGGAACAACATAGGATTGAGTAGATGAAATCTGTTGAAGATCTGATAGAAGAATGGGTGATCTGTTGAAGATCTGATAGAAGAATGGGTGGTTTGTTGAAGATCCGTTAAAAAACTGTAAGATCTGCGGAAGGCGGGTCAAAGGAATATCGAATCGGACGACAAGAAGGTGAGAAGAATGCGTCGCTAGAAGGGGACGTTGAGACCGTGGAATCCCACAAAAGCAGAGATCGAAAGGTGGCTAAAGACAAAAGAGCTAGAGTTTGCACAGAAAGATAACATAAACCCTAGAGTAACACCGCGCAAATATCTTGAGAAGTATGTGTTTACTGATCTGCATGAAGTTCTTTTCTGTGATTTTCCACACTTATTGCASGAGTGGATATTGAGGTTGAAGGATAACCATGCAACAAATTGGATCCAACAGTTAGAGTGGACCCCAATTCAGAGGGCGCAGTTACAGCAGGTGAATAACAAATTCACCCGCGTAGWAGATTTTTGGCTCGACACTATTGTAACARGCTTTATAACAGAATTTGCGGTAGATACCGCGAAGTCGTACAACGCARCAGAGCAAGAGTTTCTACGTGGACCTCGAGGAAGGTATATCAGATCGCTGTATACTTATATTAAGATCTTGCTGTATAACAAAGGTGTAATGATAATGGAATCAAACAACTAAACTTCCTTGCGTGCATGGGGGAAGCATTGATAGAAAAAGGAGAAATGGAAGGAGAAGTGGATAAAGGAAAGGAGGAGGAAGCCTTGGACCCAATCATGATGGACGATGACCAGATCAAGCGGATCATGGCGACAGTTGGAAAGATGTGCAGTGGAGTACCCTACCAATACAAGGTGAACACCAAGAAGAGAGTCGTAGCCGCGAGGGAAGGCTTGGCAAGTGACAAAGAAGAGGTAGAGGATCTCCGGGCCGTGTAGCAGATTGAGGAAATCCTGCACGCAACATATGAGAGGAAGACAAGAGGTCCAAGAGCGGGAATAGAAGGCAACAATCCTATCCATGTTAATGTTAGTGTGGAACCCATGAACCCATGTGCGACTAATACACCAATAGGAACACCATCGTTTAGACAACCGAGTTTTGGGAGAAGGAGGACAACAGGAAGTACATCCACACAAGGAACAACAACTGGGGGAGCCAGTTCTGGAAATATTAGTCAAGGGTCTACACCGCGTAGAGGTAGTAGCCTGACACAGTTTGCAATGGCAGGACATGATCCCACCATTCGGTTAATAGAATTTTGAGGAGAGGCAACAGAAGACCCAGAGAAACACTTGTTCATTTGTGCAATGATATGGGAAGCAAAACAGATCACTAATGAAGACACTAAACTTGCGCAGCTAGCCATTACGCTAAGAGACCGCGCACTAGACTGGCACATGAGTCTAGACGTAAACAGTGCACCTCGGACGACAAGGACACTAATAGACATTAAGAAGTTACTGATTAATGAGTTCCAGAAGTCGAGCTCAGAGGATCAATACATGAACGAGATGATAGAAATCCGATAGAAACCAAGAGAATCTGTCTGGGAAATTGACAAGCGATTTAAGCGTTTGAAAGGGAAGTTGAGGTATGCCATGACATATATGCAACATAGGCATCTGTTTGTGAATTCTCTGTTACCGCACCTGAAATACCCACTCAGGGAGCAAAAATTCCAATCTCAAGCAGAGGCTCTTCAGGCAGCCTTGCAAATGGAGGAGAATCAGTACCACAAGATAGATCCAACGATAGAGGAATTGAAGGAGGACTTGAAGAATCTTATCTTCCAGTTCAATCAGAATAAGGGAAAGGACAAGCGAGAAGTTGTTTGGTGTACCACATGTAGAACATAAGGGCAACATAAGAATGAATGTCCAACATTCACGTAGTATATGGCAATAGGGATGCCAAATCCTTTGCCAACATGAGGGACCCGGGTGTGAAATTTGCAAGACGCACGGGCATGATCCATAGCATTGTCCTATGATGCAGAAATACCAGACAGTACCAAAGAATGCATACTGCACTTTTTGCAAGTCAGTAGGGCACGGTGACAAACTGCAAAACAATGGATCTGATGAGGGAAAGGACATTAGACACATATAGGGTGCAAGCCAAACTGATGACAGGGCAAGCTGCACCGCAATTCAATCAGGCACCACCGTAGTATAATACTGCGCCACAACAGTATAACAACGCGTAGCCGCAACAGTATAACACTCTGCAACCTTAGTATAACTCTGCGCAATATAATCAGGTACCTCAATACAATACACCGTGCGGAGATCGAGCTGGGTACAGAGGAGGCGGAAGAGGCAGAGGAGGCTTTGTACGCGGAAGAGGTCCATAGTGTGCCATAACTGCCAACAACCAGGACACTATGCAAGAGAATGTCCACTTCCACCAGCGACTTGTATGTATTTTCGCGCATCAGATCATGACACGAAAGAATGTCCGACACTATTAGTAAAGATCCAGGAAAAGAGGAATCNGACCCCAAGAGAACTGAGTCCGATAATTCGAGGGGGCAAGGGCAACGACAGACCGAGCAGGCCATGGGCTTAGCACCACAGAGCCACTAACCCGAGGTAGCACAGGCCGCAGTACACGAGGGTGTACCAGAGGTGGGGGCCTCATCCTCACCAGCCAAACGGAAGGGCCAGGATGAGACCAACGCGCACGGAGGGTCACAGCCGTAGGTCGAAGGGACCTTGATTTTGCCAAAACTCCCGAGCGGAGTGCGAGTGGATGATGTCTTGTACGACGGAGTCACTGCCATCAAATACTCCGACCACGATGTGACCGATGTCACTAAGTTCCCAGACTTGGCGTCGCAGGTCTACCTAGAAATTAGGGGAGCAGGCTCATTAGGCATGCCACTGATAGAGCTGGCGCAGTGGATCCTAGGGTCGTATAATATTGGCATCATGAATTTGTTGGATGCCCCACACTTTGGGAGGGGAAAGCCTGTCAATGCCTGCGTCAAGCAATTGCTTGCACGCATCCATGGTGGAATTTTATGGATGGATGGTTCGGTGCCCATCACTGTGGACCTCATCGCAAGAATCACAGGGCTACGCACAGATGGAGAAAAGTCGGAGAAGTACTTAGAGGACAAAACACGAGCCAAGCCCATCTTAGATGAGATCAAGGCTAAGTATGGCGCAGAGCGAGGCAACATGGGAATCGGGATCAGTGACATTAATGATCCTGCGACAAGGTTTGGTACCAGGCTACTCGGGTGCAAACTAATGCACAAGTGACGAAAAGAGGAAGTACCGGCTGGTGTGGTCGTCGCCGTCGCGCAATGTGCAAAGGGGAGCTCGATGAGCTGGGCCCCATACCTCCTTAATTCATTCCTGGAGGATGGCAAAGACACACAGGACTGGGGCTCTGAGTTCCACTACTCGTGGTTACTCATCCTCATTGGCCTCATAGGTTGGAAAGAATCGATCTACAGTACGTATCTGGAGAGACCAGGAAAGTGTGGCGCAACGCACTACACATCATTATGCAACAACACAGACTCGAAGAGAAAGAAGATGAATATGGACACATTTGCGCGGTATTTCATAGAGATGCAGGCGCTGATTGCAGATACATGGTGCATTACACCAGAGACTGTCCAGGAGTTTGGGTAGGTTGCCAACTTCAGGGCAACGTGCCACAGTTTATGGATGCAAGCCAAGCGCGACAAAGGCAAGGAATGGCTACAACTTAACTACTGCGTCACGCAGGAGGAAATCCAAAGAGAGGTCCAGGAGTGGCCTGAAGAATGGAAGGTACCCCAGATTCCAACCACGGTACAAAGCGAACAACCTCAGTGTTGATATTATGGTAGCTGCGGGAGGTATTTACCTCCACGTGTAAACATGACGAGAATAGAATATATGGAAAGCAAGAAGAAACCCTAATGAGTTGGCTAATAACCCTAGAAGACAAGTCGACTCAAGAGGATAATTTGTATTAGGTTATTAGCCTCCAAGAGAAGAAGTCGGTTAGAAGAAATAATATATATTGAGTAAATAGGTACCCAAAATGAGAAGTCGGCCCAGGCAGTTAGCCATAATTAGTATAAATACAAGAGGCCAATCTTCATTCTGGCAGGCATTCTCAGAACTGCAGAGCTCACTTGTTTCGGAAAGCAAGAAGAAACCCTAATGAGTTGGCTAATAACCCTAGAAGACAAGTCGGCTCAAGAGGATAATTTGTATTAGGTTATTAGCCTCCAAGAGAAGAAATCGGCCAGAAGAAATAATATATACTAATAAATAGGTACCCAGAATGAGAAGTCGGCCCATGCAGTTAGCCATAATTAGTATAAATACAAGAGGCCAGTCTTCATTCTAGCAGGCATGCTCAGAACTGCAGAGCTCACTTGTGCGCACTGCAGTTAGCCAGTTTTGTGCGCAGGTTTGGAGGAGAGCTACCGTTGCAGCTGCTGTAGCTAGCGGATTTTGTTTTGGCTTGGACTATCTCTTGGTTATGGTTTGGACTATCTCTTGGTTATGGTTTGGACTATCTGATCAGATCTTGTTTGGTGCGCTATCCTTGGAGAAAGGTGAGCTACCCCTTGTGTGGCTATCTAGCCTAGGGTTTGCTTCCGGAGTGATTCTTTGTCAAGGTTAAGGTGCTCGGAGGGTGGCTTCGACTTATGGTTGGGTGACAATAGTGACATTGTCTGTGGTAAAACGAGTACATCCATTCATATTCTAACAGGTTATGGGCCCACACCTCCTTCATTTAGTCTAACCATTGGAAGGGAGCATAGCCATAAGGATAATAAGCTCGTTGAAGAACTGTCGCTAGGGTTTCTAGCAGGAGCAGTTAATAAAGCACTATCGCTAGGGTTATTAGCAGGTGCAGTTGTAGAAACCCTAACCCTCTCGTTGAGGCACCATAAGTGAAGGGATTGACCTAATTTTTGGATAGACCAGTGTGCTCTAGTCTAGCGCATCTCCTGGTACTCTCAGCAAGCCAAGACGTCAAGTTTGAGTTTTTGGTCAAATCTAGGGTTGACCAAGTCAAAGCAGCCATGACTTACTCTATGAAGTCAGAAAACAAGTTAGATGGAGCTTCTAACTTCAGAGCGTGGAAGACAAGGATTGACCTCATCCTTGCCAAGAATAAAGTGCTGGATATCGTGAAAGGAAAGATCGTGGAACCAGAGTTTGTAGAAGGAACCGTAGAACGTTGCAGTTATGGAGAAGTTCAAAGACGGTTACATCAATGCCATGAGTATCATAGTGGACTCTATAAAAGACCACTTGATACCCTACATCTCCCATCTTGACTCATTGAAGAAGATGTACGATGCCCTAACAAACCTCTTCTCAGTCAGAAACATTGGACAAGTAATGAGTGAAGAATGAGCTCCGTGACGTGAAGATGAATGATGATGACAGCATAACATCATACTTTGTGAGGATCTCTCAGTTAAGAGATCAACTACAAGATGTTGAAGAAATCATCTCAGA
>JZKD02S0599725.1:188367-203708 GCA_000966675.3 Picea glauca | reverse complement strand
ATTTTGGTAAAGCCTCTGTCCAATATAGAAGAGTTTGTGTACTCAAGATGGAGCTCGTGGAGACGACTTCCCTATTGAAAAAGGAAGAGTTGACTCCCAGGTTGGGAGGGAGCACTGATGTGTTATTGATTTATGGACAGTCATTTTTCAGTTCGAAAAATGGTCCAAGTTGAGCAGTTTCTTTCCAGTTCGGAAAGTGGTTTGAGATTTCTAACGGACAAGCATTTTCCAATTTGGAAAATGGTCTAGATCGAACGGTCATTTTCGTAATGAAAATGGTTCGATGGATTGTTGATGTACCTTAGACAACGATTTCCCATTGTGGTTAACATGGGGAATGGTCTAGGGCTGTCTCTCTTCTTGAGGGTTACTCAAGAAGACTGGCCCACCTCAGGGACATGCATTCCTCAGGGCAAACTCATTCTCTCCAGGTTGCACTTTATTATTCTGGACAATTATTCTTCCTTGCTTGAGAAGAATAGTCTAGATAGCTCATCATTGATGTTTTACCTTCTGAGGGTAGATGCTCTTCCATATTTCACAGATGTGAGTGGAAGAATGGCCCAGATGATTCAGTTTATATCATAACAATGTTTTCTGTGCAGGTTGATATCAGATGATTGTTATGGAGACTGTATGTCTCCGGACAATAGATGTATACTACTGTGGTGGATGTGTTTGACTGATCGTGACTATGTGTCACCGATCAAGTATCTGTGTGTTACTTGGTGTGGCAGTGTACCACTGGATTGTAGTTGTGTACTACTATGGATAAACACAGTTGTGTTCTATTGAATGATATTGTTCCGATTGCCTTGAAGACTATCAGTAGTGTTGGAAATGATTATCAGCTAGATGGATGATCAATGGACAGAGATTTCCCAGACGGAAAATGGTCCAGGAAATTTATTCTTCTAGGACATTTGTTCGGATTAGAAGGATGGTGTCACTCTATGGAGCGAGTGACTTATTCGACATCATATCTGATTACTCAAATGGAGTATGGTTTCGAGAGATGATGCAACTATTGACACTGATAGTGATGATGGTGCTCATGATCTAGTCATGAGATAGTCTATACGACTATGATGATGCTACTGGGTAAATGGTATGTTTGTGCTCAAGACCATTACCTTCAAATACCTCCCTAGCTAGGAGGGAGTGTTGATATTATGGTAGTTGCGGGAGGTATTTGCCTCCACGTGTAAACATGACGAGAATAGAATATACTGGGAAGCAAGAAGAAACCCTAATGAGTTGGCTAATAACCCTAGAAGACAAGTCGGCTAAAGAGGATAATTTGTATTAAGTTATTAGCCTCCAAGAGAAGAAGTCGGCCATAAGAAATAATATATACTGAGTAAATAGGTACCCAGAATGAGAAGTTGGCCTAGGCAGTTAGCCAGAATTACTATAAATACAGGAGGCCAGTCTTCATTCTGGCAGGCATTCTCAGAACTGCAGAGCTCACTTGTGCGCATTGCAGTTAGCCAGTTTTGTGCGCAGGTTTGGAGGAGAGCTGCCGTTGCAGCTGTTGCAACTAGCAGATTCCGTTTTGGCTTGGACTATCTCTTGGTTATGGTTTGGACTATCTGACCAGCTCTTGTTTGGTGTGCTAACCTTGGAGAAAGGTGCGCTACCCCTTGTGTGGCTATCTAGCCTAGGGTTTGCTTCCGGAGTGATTCTCTGTCAAGGTTAAGGTGCTCGGAGGGTGGCTTTGGCTTATGGTTGGGTGACAATAGTGACATTGTCTGTGGTAAAATGAGCACATCCATTCATATTCTAACAAAACACTTAGAGGACAAAACACGAGCCAAGGCCATCTCAGATGAGATCAAGGCTAAGTATGGTGGAGAGCGAGGCAACAAGGGAATCGGGAATAGTGACATTAATGATCCTGCGACAAGGTTTGCTACCAGGCTACTCGGGTGCAAACTAATGCACAAGTGACGAAAAGAGGAAGTACCGACTGGTGTGGTCGCCACCGTCGCGCAATGTGCAAAGGGGAGCTCAATGAGCTGGGCCCCATACCTCCTTAATTCGTTCCTGGAGGATTGCAAAGACACATAGGACTGGGGCTTTGAGTTCCACTACTCGTGGTTACTCATCCTCATTGGCCTCAGAGGTTGGAAAGAACCAGTCTACAGTACGTATCTGGAGAGACCAGGAAAGTGTGGAGCAACGCACTACACATGCAGGAGCTGATTGCAGATACATGGTGCATTACACCAGAGAATGTCCAGGAGTTTGGGTAGGTTGCCAACTTTAGGGCAACGCGCCACAATTTATGGATGCAAGCCAAGCGCGACAAAGCCAAGGAATGGCTACAACTTAACTACTGCGTCACGCGGGAGGAAATCCAAAGAGAGGTCTAGGAGTGGCCTGAAGAATGGAAGGTACCCCAGATTCCAACCACGATACAAAGTGCACGACCTCAGATGCAGGACAGACCAACCCCAATGCACCAAACAGGTACCAACGATGCAGGAACCAAGAAGAGAAATGCACAAAGCCAAGAGGGGGGAAGCACCCCAGCCAAGAAGAAGCTACGCACACAGAATAAACCACCAAGGGGGCCTACATAGGCTCCACCGCGCACAGAACAACCACCCATACACTCAGCGGAGAAGTGCGAGCGGAAGAGATAGACGCAGGTACCCAGGAAATCCCTGAGGCGAAAGAAACAAGCGCAGAGACACACGAAATCCTTGAGGAGGAAGAGCAAGGGCTAGTAACCCAGGAGATTCCCGAGGCCGGAGAAACAGGGACAACTACTGCGGGGGATACCCAGAGACCTCCTAGTCCCGAGCCATCGACTACCCAGGAGAAGTGGCCAGGGGAGCACACTAGTGGAAGCCGAAAGAAGACAATGGCCCACAAGCCACAGAGCCATATTTCCCTAACCTCGGACGACGTGGAATTAGTGGCAACAACAGTCGAGGAGAGATTGGCCGAAGTATGGGAGAATGCGAAGAAGCACAGGGCCTCAATCGCCGATCAAGTGCAAGAGGTAAAGACTGCGCTGGAACAGTTAAGGATCAACGCAGCATAGGCACCAAAAGAAACACCGACGCAGGCGAAGGAAGGAGTGCCAGTGCCTGAGACAGTACAATTTGCAACACAACCCAGCGCCAATTTCATCATCACACCGGAGATGATGTTCATGGACGAAGAAACAATGCAAAAACCTTTGAAAGACATCGAGACATTGGATGTGGCATTGGCCAAGATTCCTACAAAAGCGTTGTACAAACTTTAGGTGAGCGACGCCTAGGAGATTCAGTCTAGAGCGAGAGCGGACGCCACATATTACAGACAACCCAGGCAGAGACTATCTCGCTAAAGGAAGCCCTCAACCTTGAGGCGCAACAGAAAGAGCAAGCGAAGCAGAAAGTGAAGGAGATGGAGCAACAAATCCACATGCTGTTTCAAATAATTCCTGAAAGTACAAGCGATGAGGTAGGGTCATCGGGAGAGAAGCTGCGCAGGATAGATCAAACCATTCAGGAGTACAAGGAGAAAATCAAAGAGTTGGAGGAGCGGGTCACACCCACTACTCCTCCAGAAGTCAGGGCGTAGCGGGAACAGGAGGTGACAACAATTTTGGAGAGCATTGGCCAAAGTATTCAGATAGTCACGATGCTATTAGAGAAGAGTGCGCAGCTCTGGACTCACCTACTAGAGGACGTGAGCCTCTAGGAGCTACAGGAGAAGGAAGCCAAAATCCACGCAGCAATGGCGGAAGTGAAGCAGCGACAAAAAACAGTGTCACTGTCGGAGAAGATCAAGACCGCCACGGAATTAAAGGTTCTGCAGTTGGAAGAGAAATCGTTGCAAGCACAAAAGACAACGAGACAAGCGCTGTTGAAGCCCCTGCAAGAAAAGGCAAAGCAACTGGTCATGGAGAGTGACGCAACTAAGAAGAACATTGAGCAGATCGGGGTCGTAGGTAGAGAGATTTTACAGTCTCCCATCACGGAGCAGGTGGTCACCAGTATGGCTGACAAGAGTAGTCAAGCTCAACAACAATGCCAGTGCATAACGAAGATGTATGACACACTGCAGCAGGCAGTGTCCGAAGCAGGAGGCAAGCAGTGACTCGGGACGAGTCACGATGTCAGTGTTGGGGGCCTGTTGGGCACATGCCCATTTTGGGGAAAAGGCATGACGTGGAGGCGAGACAGTTGGCAGAAAAGCATGCAAGGCGCACATGCAAGAAGAAAGGAAAGAAAGACCATTGGCAGAAAAGCAACGGAAGAGAGCGCGCATGCAAAGGAGAAAAGCGCGCAAGACCAACAAGCAAGAAGACCTAATTAGGTTAGGGTTTTGATAAGAGAATGTAACGGCCGATGAGACAAGAATAGACATAAATAGATACCTAGGAGGTTTAGGGGGGGTGTGTGTCTTTGATGGTTGTTATGAGTTACTTGCATGAGATAGAGTAACAGGTTCGTGACATAGATATGGTCTGATACCTTTTTGTAAGCTGTTGAGCTATGGAGGGAAAAGGGACTCGACCTTGAGGGTTAGATCACAGGTTGAGGAGCATGGTGCGATCTAGTCAACCTCATAAAGGTCGTGGAGTCTGAGTGATGGATGTATGAACGGAGTTGTAGTGCGCGCGGCGCCTTGCATGATAAACCTATAATAAAAGAGCCCTAGAGCCAAATCTTTGTGGACGTAGCCCAGGAGGGGGTGAACCACGGTAATTCATGTGTTGTGTGAAATGAGTGTTGGTTATATATTTGTTGTTAATGGTTAAATCTTATATAAATGCTTCGTTGAAATAGTTAGATCTCTGGATTTGCATGCATGCATAAGGAACAGCAGGATAACTAAGATCGGTGACTGACAGAATATTGCCTAGTAAAATAAATAGAATCCACAACACGCCCTAACAGATCCCCACTTAATCCTGGACTGCAAGCACTTGAGCATTGCAGTCACCCATTAAGACTATCTCGGGTGAGACTGTGCAGTACACTCGGTGTACTACGCTGCCTTCTGGTTTACCAAGAGGGTCGATAGTTTTAGAGGCTTTGTTGGAACCTTAGTAGACCTGAACCTGGGTCAACCATGTTAAAAGCATAGCTCAGATAAGCACCAACATAAAGTTTGATGTATATTCTACTTTTACAACTTTACAGTTTTCTTTGCCTCTGTTTTGGTTGGTAAATTGCCCTATTGTCATTGAAGTGGGCCTACCTTCAACTCAGATGCCACGACCAAGGGATATCTATTCTGTCAAATTCATCTAGGACTTGTACCTGGCCTTGTCTGTTGAGATATGCCACATCCGTGGGCTGTCAAGGTTGCCAAGTCTTCCACTTGGTCTTGGATGCAGTAGTTAACTCTGTTGGCCACATTGTCGAGGAGACATCTTCATGGGGTATGTACTATTAACCTAGGTCTTAGCATTGAAAGTGCTTTAATTTAAACACTTCACCACGATCTGCTTGACAGTTATATTTGCCTATTTACATGAGCATATACCTATTTTGATTTCTAATCTTCTAAATGATGGATGTGTAATGGAGTGGAATTGTTTCTAATCTATTTTTGGCAAGATTTGAATATTTTATCTATTATTTAGTCTGCTGAGTGTTTACCATGTAGTGATCTCTTAAAGTTCAACTTGCCAAGTCTGAGTCACGGGACTTTGGGATTACATTGCTTCTCATCAAACTCAACTATTTTCATTTGATGATAAGGCACATGCTCTCTGTACTGCTCCTTAGCTACCTTACCTTGGTTGTTATTCCCCTATTGATCTTCAACTAGATTTCAAATTTGTTAATGATTGATGATTACCTGGATCCTGAACAAATACCCCTCTCTTCTCTCAGTTTCTGCATCTGTATGAGTATGTAAGATTTCCATCAACTTGTTTTTGAAGCATCACAGTTCACCTGCAATATATTATATTGCTCCCAGCCTTAGTTACAATGTAAGTTGAAAAACTTATGTACATTGACCCCAAATTATCCCAACCTTCTCCATCTCTATGATTTTTCTCTCGCCTTAGCAGTGTCCCTGCACAAAGCCCTCTATTTGACAACATGAAGTTACTTTTTAGTACCCTTATCTTGTTTCTGGAGAAGCATTCCAAAGAGGTTGTGAAGGTTAATAAAGACGCTGGCTTTCGATATTGAGAGAGACAATTTCTGGCACTTGTATATGAATGAAACTGCTCATAGAACACCTGAGTTATCTCTTTGTGATGTGAGTTGGATGATTATGACAAAGTTAAAATGAGTTGGGCTTTGGCAACAACTGTTAACTTTTGTCATGTTTGTGTTTTTAAACCTGCCGGCAGTTATTGCAGTTGTCTTTCTTTTTTCTCAAGTTTATGTTTGAGGAAAATTCCACCCTAGGTCTTATGTCTGTATAGCATGCTCTCATAGTTCAAAGTCATAAAATTTCTGAATGATATGTCTAGGGACAACATAGTGTTGGATATGCCTCCGTTGATCATATCTCAATGGTTGATCTTACCTAGAATCTCAACTATCTCCGCTTTTCATTGAACCATCTTATCCATATCCCACCTGCCATGCCTCAAGAAATTCTTCAAACAATCTATCATGTATTTGTCTTTAAGAATTAATATAATTTCAGATTTGATATGTATATATTTCGATTTGATGTTGAAAATATCAGTTATCAAATTGTTGTATCTGCACCTTCACTGCATCTGCATATCCTGCAACTTGTCATCCATCCTTAGCAATTCTAGCTGAAGATTGCTACGAATTTACAGCAGGCGTGAAATTGCAAATGGATATATTGTGTTATAACTATTTGAATAAATGCTGTACTAGTCCATGAACTATCTTGGCAAGTAGTTGAATGCATTCCGGCAATGTCAAATTAAGGGAGTTGTTAAGTTATGACTTGAAATGAGCTAGCTTATCTTCTTTTCTTTTTTTGCAAAATGGAATGGAAATCGAACCTGGCTATCCTGATCGAACTAAAAACATTAGACAGTTAATACCTGAGCTTGCATAGGTTATCTAGAATGATTTGTGGTTTTGGTCTTGGTCTGTGAAATATAGGGCTTGGTTGCCCTATATCCTCTTTCGGACTTGTGGTCAAGAAATGAATGTTACAGGCCTTCTTACCACAAATGTGGTCAAAAGAGGAGAATATAATTCACGCAAGCAAGGTTGAGGAGGTGGTTGTGTAAAATGTGAAGTCCTGCTTAGAGTGTCAAAGATTGCATCACTAGAATTTATTATCTATTTGAGTTGGGGTAATAAAATAGGTCATCGATCCTTGAAAAGTAGGTCATCGATACTTGAAAGGTTTTTCATAAAATGAAAGAATATGACAAGAATCTCAATGAATGAACTTATCTTGGTCTTTTGCTAAGTGATTGGCCAAGACTTGGTAAGACTTGCACCTTTGTTATTGTGTTCATGAGTATACAGGGGTATCCTAACAACTGTATCAGAGCAAGTAAGTTCAAACCTTGCTTGTTCATGACCAATTTATTCTGCCAGTGGCAATAAAACTCCAAGGCTGGTGTTCTCACCTTTAAAGCAACTTTTGACAGAATATTTGAATTCAGCCAGCAGCAGTGGAGTAAGAGAAATTTCATACATGCCCCCCGGCTGTCCAGACTCCACTTCCAGCTGGTCCAAGTTTCATGAGGATGGGCAGGGTTTACAGTGTTGTCTTGCAGGGATTGAACCCCCGACAAATATGTGCCTGATCAGTTTGGACCAAGCCACTCAAAAGCACTGAAGACAAAATACAAGTAAAAAGTATGCTAAAGTACATCTATTATCTATTTTCACATGGATTTCCTTTTTTGGGTCCCAATATTTCAAATTCTGGAACATAGCTCCTTTAGAAGCTTTGCCATTTTGACAATTTATCCCTTTTTTGATGCTACCACTAACCTAAGAGATGGAATAAAAATATAAGAGGGATGATGGTTGTGTAAATCAGCTTTGTAATTATCCTAGCTACCCCCTTCCAGTCGGGACTTTGGTGTTTGATTGCTACACCTGTTTGAGAAGTAATCCGTTCTGAAATGTTTGCATTGAAGAATTCATGGCACAATTCGTCAAATTCCTCCTTTGTCCTCTTTTGCTTCTCTCTTTCAGTACCTTTATTACAACTGCTATTAGGTCCTTATCTATGACAATCTCTCTCCCATTCACCATTGTCTTATCCCGATGAAAGTTCCTAGTGAACTGAAGAGGTTGGGATGAGTTGTACTGCATATCACCTTTGCATAGATATCAATAACTGCCGTGGCAAGTAACCTAGTTGTTCTACGTGAGTTCATCATAATCCGTTTGCTTGTCTTCCCCCCTGCTTAAGCTGCAACAGCCCTCTATTACTACAGAACTATTGACTGTTGAAAAAAGACTCTAGATCTCAATTACGTTTTTCTTCTTTTGGTTCTACATTTGTCTCTCAAATAAATTGATTTTCCTCAACATCTTGTTTGATTGGCTGGTTGTTGTTTCAAGGGTGTAGGGATGCTAGACAATCTAGAAGATGTAGCAGTTTTGCTATTAGGAGGTCATCCACCGAAGCTAAAACAATTCCCGTTGTCAGTAATGTCTGCTAATTGGGAGCCCTGAGGGTTAGCTCAAGTGGTCACGAGCCAGACAATCTCTGCTATCTGTAATGTCTGATAGTCGTGAATAATCCCCTCCCAATCTATTGTACTAAAGATAGGCCAAATTTGAAGATGGTGTATAGGAATTGATGTGGCCTTCTTCAACCCCAAGGCCATATAAAATATACCTTTTGTGATAATGTTTTCTAGTGGCAATGATAGTTTTGTAAAAAAAATCAGCAGGCATGTAAATTGGTAAAATAGGGCAGATTTTAAAAATTGAAGTACCTGGAATGCAACACTGTTGGCAATATATTTGGCTGCTGCATCTTCTTAGTGCTGTTGATATGCCTCCTTTAAGATGAACTTGTCTTGAATTGGTTACTCCAGATTTCAAGAAAAACATAACCATGAACTCTGGGTGGTAAGACCCTTATTTTCAACACAGAATTGTAATGTATGCGCTGTCTCTCCAAATTGAATTTAGAATGGGCATAATATTCTGCTCTAAAGTTCACTCATATAGTTATGTGTGTGACATTGGGAGGCATTCAGAGCATATGCAAAATTTGTTTATCTACCTTTCAGTTCTTTCACCACCTCACTCAATAAATATTCTCCTCCACACGGGCATTTTTGTTATGCAGTATGTTTGAGGTGATTATGCCATCATCTGAAGTCATAACAGCATAGATCCATCTTAATCTTGGATCTATCAAGCGCTGAGAAGGATCGAATCCCTATAAGTGCAAACCTATTTGTTATGGCGCAAACATTTGAGTGAAGGTTTGCACCTCTATGGATTTGATCCATCCCAGAGCTTGATAGATCCAGGATTATAATGGTCATATTTTTCTTATTTCAAGATAGCAGATGGTGTTCTATAAGAAAGTGTGAACCAATCCACAGCTAACTGTAATATGAGTTATTTAGTGTAGAATATATGAAGAGTTTATTTAATTGATATTTTTATTGTTTCATTATATTTGGTCCATCTCATATATGGCTGTAATAATGTTAAATACTTTTCTTCAATATTATATGGGCCGACATATGATGCAATCTTTCACATCAAAGGTGAAAGCCTCATTCCATTCAGGATTCAGGTTACTAATTTTAACTGTTTGTTTTCTTTGATTGTAACCTCTCTCCAACAGGATTCTTCATAACTCTGGGGTCATCTATAATAGGTATCTCAAAGGTTTTTGGCCACAAGTATAATTCTGCAACTTTTTCTTTAATAATATCCTGCATGATTCTGTAGAGACCAGGAATGGCTATAGAATCCAGTCCACCTAGTTTTACTCCAAAGTCAACATGTGGGTTCTCCATGAGGGACACTGATATCTTACCAAAGCATGAAAAAGTTGGCATACGAGGTTTCAGGACTGTTGAAAATCTGATTTCAAACACTTAGCCAATGCTAGATTTCAACCTTCTATAGTTATTCACCAATGAAGCAAGGGTACCACATGCATTTACTGTAACTATGAGCAGAAATACAAGAGACCAAGCAATCTGAAAATATAGCAGCGGAAATATAAATGAACAGCAGCCACATTCACACATTGAACACAAGAAATTTCTGGGCAATGCCCCTGGAAAAACCCACAAGGGTAAACCGTAAAACCAGTCTAGGAGAGATTTTTCTTATTGAGCTAGGAGGAAATTTCTGAGTTTACAAGAGCATCATTTTCAGCATTAAATGTACAGCAATAACTAGTAAACAGTACTAGCAGACCTTGAAATCTGTGTAAAGATCCTCAGAAAATGAACCAGATTTCACCCTTGAAATAAGTGTCCATATTTCTGCTGTACGGCTGTACTGTACAGCCTTCTTCTGACAGCAGACAAATCCTCGATTTCTGTGCTTAACAGCTGCACCTTGCTGTACGAATTTGTGTCTACTAGAGCCTTGAACATTGTGCCTAACTTCAGCAGAAAGGCTGCCTCGATTTCAGTGCCCAACTCTAGCTGTATGGTCCTTTTTTAATGCTGAAATTACTTGGGATGCATGCCTCCTTCCCTCCTTGGGATTTGTGCCTCTTCTTTTTGCTACTACTGTTTCTTCTAGCTCGACTCTCTAGGAATTTGTCTCTTCAACTTCCTCTCTCACTCTCCTCAAAAGGTGTGTCCCATCTCTCCTCTAATGTTCCTTTTATTACTCATTAATGAGTAACTCCTTTGACCCTTGGTCTCCCTTGAGTGACTCTTCACCTTCCTTTGAGATGAACGGTCACGACTTAATCGTACATTGAGTTCACTTAAATCACTTAAGTGACCTACTTTTCATAAAGTCACTTTTACCCATTAAATATTAAAAGGCTCAACTTGACTTTATAAAATCACTTTATAAAGTCACTTTATGAAATTACTTCATAGAGTCACTAGAGAGAGTTATTTCCTCAGACTCCTGCCTAGGCTACAATAGATGCAGAAGTACCACCGAGCTACCAAAATCTAACAAGGACAACCCGTGGAACAGTGAAAACATGCAAATCCACTAACTGTACAGTTGCTCTTACACCAAATGCTTTTACTGCTATAATGACATTTGGGTTTCCATCCCATTTAAGAGCAGGTTCAATGATCATCTCATCCTCTCGAGTGTCAAATACTTTGATGCCTTGTAGTGTAGGCTGCATGGTCCCCAATGTAAGAGTTTCAAATTCAATAGATTCTATCTTATATTGCCCAATATATTGGCCAGTGATGCACATTGTTGTGTCTCTTATCATGTTACAGATCGCCTTATGAAGATAAGGTCACATCTCATAGATGAACCTATTGATCCAATTAACTCTATCATAATGAGGATTTTTGACCCACAATGGAATTTCTGGTAAAAGGTTTTGCAAACCTTTTGAATCTTGTTCCCAAACTAATCTGCTTATTGATTCCTGGATCTCATTGGTCTGGAAGTAAATAAACATGAAATAGCCAATAACGAGTCCAGTGGGGATGCCAATTACAAAACCAATGAAACTCAATAGAGTAGTAAAAAAGACATCTCCCCCAGCCTGTTCTGCCAAAACTAATAAATCTCACAGAATTCAGAACAGTTACAGTCCAATTCAGGCAATATCAGCAGCCCTAATTGGTATGGGTATCAATCTATGTCAACAGAGGATAAGAACTTCTTTCATTGACCTGAATATTTTGCCATCTGGAGAAAGGTAAACCTATAAATACATTTGTTTCCTTTTGTAGTTTGTACTTTCCAGCCATCCCCTATGGTTCCACCATGCGCATCTATGTTCTTTTTCAATTTGGCTAGTCGTACCAGCTCAAAATGATGCAATTCATTAACCTGAAGAGCCTTTTCATTGCATATTTCTGAGTCTAAGCACTAAGTAGCTCTAGAAACATTAGAATCTAATTATTGGTCGTGATCAGCCTGTGTAAACAACTCAATTTTTGGGTGCAGAGCCATCCATTCACTTCAATGATAGCAGAGTACATGCAAATTTCTCATTCTGCTCAGGAAACAGTTCGCTAGAGGCTTCATTACTTCCCTTGTACCTCTCCCTTTTAAAAGAAGATGCATCCATCATGTCCTTAGTTGCATCATATTTCAAGGTTCAAAGCACATCCACAAGATGTTTTAAAATATTCAACTGGGTATATCTGTTCACAAAAAAATGGTTGCAACTGCATTATCATAATTTTGGATAATAACTGATTTAAGTGTTTACGATTAGTTCACAAATTTGAATTGTAATTGGTTTAAGAATTTAAGATTAAGTCAACGTCTCGGTTTGTAAAACAACAAACCTACTACTCACGCCTTCAGATGGTATATTCCAATTGATTCGCTTTACTTTATAGTGGCAATTTAGATAAGATGTCTATAAACTACAAGCTAAGAGAATTGAATGTATATTGTTCAGAATCCAGATCAAGGTCATATCTACTTCCAACAAACCAAAACTTCAGTTCATTGCTTGTAGAGTAAATATGTCAAAATAAAAAATGCTTCATATGAAAATAATTTTCAATAAAGTCTATAAAATATTTTGGCCATGTTGAAAATGCACACAAACAAAATATTGGGTGTATACCTCTCCATACGACACTCAAAATATTTTTTCAAAAGAGGCCTGCATTTCACAGATTTGTAGTTATTGGATCTGAGGCATTCCATCTAAGCCTTCTTTTCTGAGTCACATTCATGAAAATGATCTAAAGGGAAGACACCCTTTTCTGGTGGAATAGGTTTCAAGCCTCTGTTCCCACCAAAAGCACTCCCCTGCGTTCATGCTATCGGTTCTGCCCTTGCCCTAGCTCCTGTCCTTGCACTAGCTGCTAGTGGATATGCTTTGCTCTGTAGCCGGGACTGGTTACCAAGCACATGCGCTCATCATTGGGGCTCATATGCTCCAGATGTTGGATCTTGGGAAGCATGGTATGGATCTAAAATCCCTTAGATTATTGGAAGACTAGGGAGCAGTAAAAAATTGGAAGGTGCTACTTACCATATGGTTCTTTCTTTATTGGACTTCTGTCATAAGCCTGCCTACTCATTGATGGCCATGAGATTATATGAAGATAGTAACAAGATATAACAATCACCCCAAGTGAGCTTCAATACTTAAAACTACTGTTGAAAATGTTGAGATTATAGCAAAGAAGGTCTTCCATCATCATTACAGCGTCCTAGCATGATGGAGGACAATGAAACTTAGGCTAAATCGATTAATTAAATGTTTTCCTAAGTCTAGCTTAGGAAAAGAACTGTTGATGTGTTATAATCTTCAGTTGACTTTATTGAGTACTTTTTCTAAAGTTAAACTGAAAAATAAGTTAAGTTGTGGTCTTTTAATCTTGACCATTGATCTCATCATGAGGGTAAGGGTTGATCTTAGCCCTCAATCCTTTTGGAGATTAGGGTTTCACTTGCTCAATGAAGAATAAAGAGATCGACTGGGCTAAGAGGGCGCACAAGGAGGAGAGATCGATCTACAGAAAGATGATTGCATATTTGAGTGAGGGTTTACAGGGAGACAGAGGAGGACTCATCAGGCAGATTGGCACACACATCTTCAGCAATTGCAAAGGACTTTATCTCATATCTGAGGGCCGCCGTACCAAGTGACGCAACACCCACGGTCCCACGCAGACAACTGTACGATATTGCGCAGAGGCTTATGCACGGGTCTCATCAAGCACGCTTTGGTTCAGGGATTTGCAGAGAAGGGCCATACAATTGTTGGGGAGGAGTTTGGTTGAGCATTTTGCTTGGTATTTGGCTGGGCCGATTTGTACTGTAAGAGAACTCTATATTTCCTCGCTGATTAATAATAAAATCTCAGATCTACTGCACCGGTTTTCCCACCTAGGGTTTTTTCGGGGACTATTGTCCAAAAATAAGTGTGTACTTGTGATGTGATTGCTGTGTTGAAATATTGTAACTGCTAAGAGTATTCTATTTATTATTGATGTATTATTCATTAGATCAATCCTCTTTTGTGGATTGATCATGTCGGACATTGTAAATGACCAAATCCCCTTTTGCGGATTGGTCAAACCCTAATTGTAATAAGCAAAATGAGAAGTCGGCCCCCATAATTAAGTAAGGTGGTTCTAACCACCCAGAAAGAGAAGTTGGCCCTGCTAGTGAAAAGACACTTTGTTTTAGCTCCTGCCAGATTATATAAATAAAGGAGGCTAGCGCCTCATTTGTTCACTCACTCACTTGATCATTATAGCGCAAGTTTGGAGCTACAGTTGGAGAAGAAGGAAGAGAGAGAGAGGCGCATTAATTGGAGAGGACTTTCTGTAGTGTTTGGTTTATTCTCTTGGCATTGTATTGGCTATCTATATTAAGGAAGTTTTTGCTGGGTTTTCTCCCCCATGAGGGTTTCCCAGGATAAATGATGTGTCTCTTGTGATTGTGTATTTCTCAGTGATCCTATCTATGCTATGGTTATCTACTGAATTGAAAAGAAACCTAATAATAGCTTAAACTCTAACATGGAATCATAGCTAAGTTGAAGAGAGCATCTTTCACAAGAAGAAGAAAAACGTCATTGTAGCCATACATGAAAATTAGGGCTTTTTATTGAAGAGGAATTTCAGCCCAAGAGCCATTTAGAAAAGTGTGCCCTAGCCCAAGGAACAATTTGGCACCTTCAGCGCACCTTTTCAATGGTTAGATCTCTCGGAAAGTGAAACCCTAGTTTTCTCCAGTACCAGAAGTACTAGAAAACCAGAAGCACCAGTCCAGAAATCCGCTGGTCAAGTTTGAAGGAGCAAAAGTTGGATTTTTTGAAATCTAAACACACCAGGCTACTCACCTCAGCCAGGCGCACCTCCTGGTAAGTTCAAAATTCAATTTTGAGCACTTTCATTTTTTGGTCATTTTCCTAGCTCCAGGTAAAAGATGTCTGCAAGCACTAAGCTTGTTGACAAGCTAGAAATTGTGGAAAACTTCCGTGCCTGTTAGTATAGGATTGGACTCATTCTTGAAGAGAATGACCTAGCAAGATTCATTAAAGATGTACCAGAACCTGTCGATGCTGCAACTAAAGAAAAACACCAAAATGACACAATTAGGGCCAAAAGAATCATTGTAGATTCTATCAAAGATCATTTGATTCCTCAAGTGTTGTCAAAGAAGACTCTAAAAGAAATGTTTGATGCCCTAACTAGATTATATGAAGGAAAGAACATAAATCGGAAGATGAATCTAAGAACTCAACTCAAGAATACAAGGATGCAGAAAGGAGAATCAATCCAGGAATATTTCTCCAGAATATCAGAATTC
>JZKD02S0599725.1:149577-178658 GCA_000966675.3 Picea glauca | reverse complement strand
TCATTTTGTATTGGTTCTCCACTTTTCAGTCCTTGATTAGACAACTATCAGGATTCAGGATTTGGTATCGACTTTGATGTATCATCTTTTATTCAGTGTTCCACGGGGATGCGTCACCAAGGGTGGGGGTCGTGGGGGACGAATCCCTCACGTCCCCAGGATAGGGGGACTCTAGGGGGGACGTTTACCCACGTCCCCTTTTTGGGGAGACGCCAGGAGACGAGGGGGGACTCGACTCCCCAAGGTGGGGGACTCGACTCCCCAAAAGGAGGGCTCCTGGATGCCCCCCCCCCCAAAAGGGGGACTCCTAGAAGTCCCCTCCAAATTTTTTTTGCCCAGGAAGACTTAAAAAAAAAAATTTAAATTTAAAAAAAAATTTAAAAAACAAATATATATAAAATTAATTTATGTTATTGTTGAGATTTATCATATTATCATTATCATTATTATTTTTATTTTTAAAATTTTATTTTTTATATTTTTTTATATTATATATGTGACGTCCCCCCGTCCCCCATTTCCTAAAAATCCCTAAAATTTGGGGGTACTTCCACACGTCCCCCTTGTGCGTCTCCCCGCACCTGCGTCCCCCCATCCCGGAGTCTTGGTGGAACATTGCTTTTATTTGGCATCCACTACATCATATATATCAGTGCTTTCTCCATATTTATGTGCCAATGTGTTTATCTGATGTTGGTGTTGCTTTAAATGTTTAAAATTTTGAAAAAAATGAATATATTTTGTATTTTTTTAATGTTTGTCGTGGTTTTCCGATTTTTTGCCGACTTTTTCCGAAACGATGTTTTCCGGACCCTGGCCGACTTTTTTCCGATGCCGACTTTTTCAACAATGCTTAAAACTTAAAAGGCTTAAAGATAATACTCATCTCTGGCCATCATCTTTGGAAAGTTTCTTAAATTTTTAAATTATCATTTTATGAAGATCTAGGAACACTAGAACATAAAAAAAAACTTTATATATAGTTAACTCTTAGAGGCTAAACTGGGAAGCCTTAATCAGTGGATAGCTTCAGTTATTTGATGCTAAAAGACAAGGATCACCAGCTCATGTAATATGGTGAAACAATCCATGAAACCATGAAGAAAATGGGTCATCATGAGCCTATATCTTGAAGGCAACTGAATGAACTCAGATAGAGAAGATATGCAACACAGAGCAATATGCTGGCAAAATCCCAATACCTAACATTGTGGAGCTCATCCAGCGAGATATCCAAAACTTGAGCTATAGCATTGATTCAAATTATAATCTATTGCAACAACTGTATGAACATCTGCAGAAGACTGCAAGGCTTATGTAATTTACCTGTCAAATAACGTTTGTCAGAGACATGCCATTGGGCAGAAATAGTACCCATATTTTTATTTGTATGTTGGCCAAAGAGAATCTTTGATGGTAATGTAACAGCTTATCAGTATCCTTGGATATCATAACAGTTGAGAAACCCACTTCTGTTCAAATATTTTAATTCGGCTCTGGGTTACAGTCAAGTTTTAAGATGATTGTAACAAGCAGATAACCCCATATGGAAAGAGGCACCCACTCTCCATAGACATGGCCATTAAACTCCACATTTATGGAATATACATACTTGATTGTTAAGTTTTATCCTTGTGCCAAAAGTGCAGACAAAATATGGGTAATTTTGAAAACAGCATGCACTAGTTCTATTACAGAGAACAGATTGAAAGGGTATAAATTAAAAGTTATTTTTGACTGGATGAACGAATGGGGGAAGATTTGCAAGCTTAGAACTTTCTTTGGATAACTTACTAATAGCAAGACAAAGTTATGCCAGGAATGGTGCCTCACTTGTAACAATGGACATGGTAAGAATCATGGTTTATTAGTTGCTTGTTAGCAGGGAACATTGAGAAGAAATGGGTAAAAATTAAAATCAAGGCTCGTAAGAAGCACAGCTAGGATAACTAAGCCAATTTTGAACATGTGGGTGGCTTTTGCACTGCAATATATGAAATATCATTTTTTGTGGTTCACCATGTAGAGTAGGTCTTCCATGTATGACCCATCTCCCATTAGTCATAAGTTTCTCATGACTTTGAATATCCACTTAGCACTTATTGTGTTAAGTGATGTCAAAAGTATAATATTGAGGGAAAATTTCTTTCTCTAAAATTTTAATGCACACTAAACTGTAGGAATGAAAGATTATGATGTGACTTTGGATTGTTTGCCAAGCAAAAGTGCAGTGGCACATCAACTAACCAATTTATTGCAGAATTCGGAATGAAAATGCTTTTATGTACGCAGTCCAACACAATAAGGAAATGCTACTTCTTTGTATGGACAAGAACAAGCATAATGTGCAACTTCAGATCTCTAGGCTATTATTTTTATTGTAAAGATAACAAATAACATCTTTGAAATCTATTTTTCTGCGCTACGTGCATAAAAAAACACCCCTTTGAACCTTGATAAAGATTTTTTATTGATATTTTTGGTTTTTCCCGAGTTAATAGGTACATAAGATGTATATTGCTTGTAACTAAAAATAAAGTTAGTACTGGTATTACAAAGCTTTTACTTATTTGGTATTCGTAATTTGTTCTTAGTCAAGAGAACCAGAGAAACATTGGGGTTGGCTCTTACCTGAGTTTCCATTGAAATTAGCTATTCATGATTGATCCCCATATTATAACCTGTGTGCAACAAATGTGTCAATCTAGCAAGGCAACATCCTATGTCAATTCCTCATTGAAGAAATTGGAGGTACTATGAGGCTGCCAAAACAGGTCTGTCCTTGACCTGAAATTTGGCTCTAAGTTTCAATCTCCAAGACTGTCCTTTGCTGCTGTTTTAGGGCAGCAAACAGTCAAATAACTTTCTGCTGATAATTTTTATGGCTAAGTGCTCTTTTGACGTGCCCTTGCAAGTGTTTTCATACCCCAATGTTAGCACATGCAATATACTCAAAACAAATAACACTCCTCTTGATCTTTACAACTCTAACAAGCTGATCTATACTCTAAGCATGTATGAAATGAACACAATTATTTTTGGTCAACATGACCTTGGATAAACCCCCCCCGGGGAAAACCAGTTTGGAATGAAAGTATATATAATGATGATCTCAAGTAGTGAATACAACAAGTAAGCTAATACATGTTGATGATTGCAGCTCGTGAGACATTCTCCAGGTTGTTCTCCTTTGGACTGAGTTGAGACGATATGTGAGAAAGCCCATGTGATGGGTGTGTCATACTCCTCTGGATTGAGTTGAGATGACGTGTGTGGYCTCTTGTCGTGCTCCTCTGGACTGAGTTGAGATGACTTGAGATGGTCTCCTGTCAGACTTCTATGGACTTAGTTGAGTCGACTTGAGATGGCTCTCCARATGGTACTCCTATGGACTTAGTTGAGTTGATTTGTTGAGAGTGACGTCCCTGTGGCTGAGCACAGGTGGACGTGTCCCTAGTGGCTGAGCACTAGAGGATGTGAGAGATCCTTGCTAYATTGTCTAAGAGTAAGATTTATTGTGTAACCCTAATTTTGTATTGTGAAGGGTACAAGTCGGCCCCACCATGTAAAGATAATTAATATTGTGTCAAAGATTAATTATATTTCAGAGTTGTACAAGTCGGCCCTATTGTGCCAATAGACACATCCATTTGATGTGCTAGGTCATGTATAAATAAGAGTGATCCCCATTGTGGATCACTCACACTTCATTGTAATATTCTCTCAAGCTACTTTTACGGTTGAAGTGCACACTCCTCTTATGCGCAAGTTTTCTAGGTCATAGAAGCACCCTCTTGTGTGCTAAGGTTTATGGTGTGGGGGATCTTCTCTTGACTCTATATCAAAGGATTGCTGGGTTTTTTCCCTTGATTGAAAAGGGTTTTCCCAGGATAACTTCTTGTTCTTGTGCATGGTTATTCTTCTTGTGATCTTGGTTATTGCAACTAGAGTAGCTACATTGTTTATGGTTCAAGTTAATGCTAAATTGAAAAGAAACTACGTGTGCTTGAGCTAAGCATTAAAATTCAACAATACAATGGAACTTGATACAATAGCAACTCCTCACGAGAAGCTTTGGAGTTCCAAGAAGAGAAATGCACCCAAGCTTAGTCCACCCTCTTCCCTTGTTGCTCTATCCACTAAAGTGCTGCACCCTCCTTCCTCCTTGGTCCAATGAAGAATCCCTTCCACACAAACAACCTGTTGTGTGTCTCCTCCAACATGAGCCAAACAGGTTTGAGATAGTGCAAGTCCTTCTAGTGCGTGCTAGTGGTGTGCCCTCCTCCACAAGTGCGCCCTCCTCCAAGCAATAACCAACACCAACAAATAATAACCGCCTAAGCCTCCATGAGCCCTCCATGGATGGAGGCGCCCAAGCTTCCCTCTCTCAATGCTTCCATTCCCATCCTCTTGCCCTTCTCCCAACTCTCTTGGTGAACATACAAGTGAATGAGCCTCCAAATGCCCTATGCGCCCTTCTTAAGGAATCATAAGGAAACTTAAAAAGTGGATGGCTAGGATCCATCCCAAGCCATCCCTAATCAAAGGTTGAGATCTTTCCAAAAGAATCTCAACTCAAAACCCACTTTGGGTTAAGTTTCCATAGTTCACTTTATGCCCCCCAATTTACTCACAAAGTGAATTAATAGTCACTTTTGCCTCAAGTGACAAATTTCACCCTTTTGACTTAGGAAAATGTCAAAGTGAAATTAGACATAAAGTATAAGGCACAATGGGTCAAATATTTCCCTCTTGTGGTTAGAGATCCACAACCACAAGGGGACCACTTTCCAAGGTACCCAAATCTCAACACTCATTACAGCAGCTCATGTCAGGGCTATACCAAACAATAGAGGCATGTCGAATATTGGCCCAGTATAATCTGTGCATGTTTCAGCCAATGCATCGCAAGGGCACAGTAAACCAAAGTCAAACGTAGCTAATGCACTGAATCTTTCTTTAGTAAATATTGACAATGATGTGTTGTTTTGTTTGCCCACAGAAATTAGTTCTTCTGAACTCCAAAAACTCTTTTCTGGGAAATCTTTATAACTTGGGTTACTTGAAAACAGAGAATAGATGAAATATTGTTTTGTGGATAGTGGCAAATATAAATATATAACGTCATGCCCAAAACAGGGATGCTATAGAAGGTACTATATAAATTCCTTGAGGCTTTCATGGATTACCTTCATGGGAAATACTAGTGGTAACAGGCATCAAAACCAGTTATTGGAAGCATCGTACCAAAAGACAATAGACTGTGTGTCTGACATTCCTGGCAGAACAGAGATATGAGTGGGATGATAGTGGAACAGAGGCATGCTGGCAGATCATGTTGCTCAAGATAAGCATGGAATGAAATGTTTTGGGGATGCTTGATCTAATCTGAGCTATTTAACCATCACTGATACGGGTTTATCCTGAATTTTAATCAACTAGCTGTCACTGCAAAACTTATGATAAGTATGTAATGCTGTTGTCATTATGTCATAACACTTTGAGCATGAACAATATTGATTAGCAACTTGGTCTATAATCCCAATGACTTGCCACTTTAATTCTGGTTTCATTAGCAGTTTTGCAACCCTAAATACTTGAATCTCCTTGATGTGGTTTGATGTATAAGTGTGATGCTTATGATAATTCTTGAACACCATGTTCATAACAACAATTAATATGCCCGAGATGCAAAGGGATTGATACTGTTCATTAGGGCATATCTTGGCTCCATTTCCATGGTTAATACTGCGACTTAAGTATCTCTTTTGACTGGTGTAATTCTGCCCACATTGAATGACATTACCTTCTTAACGTCCTTACTATTTCATTGTGCTTACTATTATCTGGTGGTATTTTTCAAATATTCCTCACCGTTCACCTAGCTCTATGATCCAAATATTCACTTAATGATATAGGTGAAGTCGTTTGACACTGGAACTAATCACTGCTTAAGAGATATGGACTATGAAATGCTATAAACACATGTTTTTCTTGGTACAATTTTTGCTACTATTCTGTTGTCTCAAACAGAGTTATTCCTTGCACATGATCTGTCACACTTGGTCTCATATTGATGATGAGTGAATGATCTATGGTTTTGCATATGGGAGTGCAACTCCAGTGAGTTTTCAACTGTCAAATTATACAGAGGAAACTAGCGTTGTATTTGATGTTCCTACAGGGACATCTTCAGCTTCTGCCTTCACTAATACTCTGAAAAGAAATCATGATGCATTGGACATTTTTTATGAGGTGTGTTGCTTTAAATAGGTGCCATTATAGCACACTATTGTCAACGCTGGAACCTGGCCTGGTTCTATCTGCATGTTGGTTTTCAAGTTTCAGGATTCATTTTTGGGGTGACAGGAATAGTGCTTATAGTGGAACCTGGTCTGGTGGCATTGTGTGGAACCTAAGGAGGAGTCACATTTTTTATATTTCAATTAGCTAGTTTCTTCTCAAGTCAATGACAAGAAAGTTCCAGAAGAGTTCACATTTCTTTTGAAAAATTTAAAACCTTTAAGGGTTTTCTGGCGGGATTTGTGGCTAGCTCAGTAATGGGATAACTGATTTATCCTTGGATTTTCACAAGAGTGATGAATTGTTTAAGAAATGGGCATGCCAAAAACTCTAGTCCAATTTGCATCTCTGGTTGGTAATTAGGGATGGAGTCTGGGGAATCTAAAAACCGTTGTGTTGTAGACTTCTTTCATTTTCCTTTGCAGAAGGACTTTCTGACCATGTGGATGCTTATTTATGACATGCACAATTCTGTCCATTAAAACAATTATTTTAGAAACTGTCTCTTTCTTGGGTTTCAAGAATAGGAGTTCCATAGTTTTGCCCGTTGACGACTTTAGTTTAAAATGACTTATTTACTAGTGGAACAGTGCTTGTAGTTATACTGCAAAACAAGTTGACTGATGCTGTTCATGCACATAGAGGAATTGGAATATTCATTTTTGTGCTGGGTATTTTTCTGTTGTGGCTATTACAGGGTAAGTTGTATTGTATCAAGGAAATGTAAGAAAACACGAGATGAGATGTCAAGTTCATGAAGACTTAGAACAGCAAGCAGTCCAAGTTCTAATTTGGTAGGGATTCTAGAGCATTTCAAAAAGCAATACATTTTGATCCAGTAAATAAGTGTGATAGTGTTCAACTCCATTAAAAAATAAACTGAAATTTTATCTTGGGTTTATCCTTGAATAGTATTAATGATGATGTCTTCACAATAATACTTACAGTAGGTCCAGCGAGTTAAAGCAAATAAATAATTTGAAAATATAGCAGCTTGACAGTGAAATTTCATAAACAAAGTTCAAACGACATGTGGAAGAGGGGGCTATCTAATTACCTGTGTAGTTTGACTTGGACTGGACATGACTTTCCTAAAAATTGGCAAAAGTTTGAAAACTCAAAAGAGCACATAGTGATAATTAGATTTTAACTGTAAGGCACAAAAATACCCACTGAGCATAAGTCATGACAAGTCCAAGTCATAGGGCACAAAAACACCCACTAGAAGATTTTATGGTCTCATTTGTACCCAATAGTTAACACATATGCTCAATGGGTGTTTTTGTGCCCTGTAGTTCTAAGGCCTAATCTGTGCCCAACATTTACTACAAAGTTATGTGTCCCTTAATGTTTTTATAAGCCAACAAAAATATAAGGGATAAAAGTGACCTCTCTTCCTTGGAAAGGGGTCCTTTTTGGGTACAAATGGATGATTAGAGAGGAGGTCATGCGTGGTATGTTACTTATCAATATTCTTATACTTTTGTTGTTATTAATGGATAGAATTATGTGCACTCCTATTTAGGAACATCTTATGATGAACTTGTTTGAAGGGTCATTTCATAATTGATCAACACATGAACTCTATGGTGAAATATTATCAAAACCGATATAGGTGTTCAACAACACAAGTATTCCAACAGAGGACGAACACCTTCAGTAACCACTCACATAACCAGATCAAAGATCAACACACCGATGTTTTCACGTGGTAAAACCCCTACAGGGAAACATCCACGGCCCTAGCCAACGCGGCCACTTGGAGCAGTTTATTAATGCAAAAGAAAGATATTACAGAGAGATTTTACAAGAGTTTCTCACAATCGATCATCGGCAAATGACCTCCATGCTCTTTAATAGAGATAATGGACCAATCGGGTGTTAAGCCACGAATCAATGGCCATTAAGATCGAGGAGAGTATGAACCGTCGGATCACTCTATGTCGGGAACATATCGTGACCGTCGGATTTCCTAACTACAAATGCATACTAAAGAAACACACTTTTACCTAACGACACATTAGACCAAGTAGATCTTAACTAACTCTTAAGTGTCTAAATATCCTAACAATAGGGATATGCGACACAACCCCTGATGCTTGAGAAACACAACCCCTGCTTGTAGTGTTGTTTGAATCTACTACTGCTTCCGGAGCTGTCTGAATCTACACTTGCACTCACAATTTTGTTTAGGATTAAACTTTTTTCCCTTATTATCTGAAAAAGGAGGGTGTAACATTCCTTCCTATTGTTTTCATTTGATAGTAGAGATTGCTTTGCATGAGCAGGGAAAAGAAAGGAAGCTCTTGCAGGGAGAAGAAGCCATATCGTTCTAGTGAAGTAATGTACTGGTGGGTCTAGAGTGCAATCTGAATAGAAAGCACCTGAAGAGAACTTTCACACTTACTGTAATATTGAAGACAATATATGTCTATGCGGTGGAATATTGCTAACAGATCTTTCTTTTGACTCATCATTGAATAATAAGATGAGAACGCCTTCCACGATAAATTATAGGATCCATAGTAGAGAGTTCTGGATGTGTTTTAGAGAATGATTTGACTTGCCATTGTTTGAATGCTCTGTGTTAGAACTTAGAAGTTAGACCACTGTTGCCAGAATTGTCTGAATCTACACCTGCTCTCAATTTTGTGTTGGATTAATCTTTTTGCCTTATTAATTGACCTTGATTCTCTCTCCTTTTAATCAGTTTTCTAGAGCTGAGAAATTATGTTGGTTGTACAAATTGCTTATCTACAGGATTAACAGAGACTGCATTACACAAAGTCTATCTTAGTTATGTATGACTGGATGTAGTTTGAACCAAGGTGGCTTTATTTACCAATCTATGTGTATACTCTTTTGGAGATAGGAGCTGGATGTAGTTTGGACCCAAGGTAGCTCTACTTACCAATCTATTTGCACACTCTGTTGGAGATAAGAGGGTAAGAGTTATAGAACTGGTTTAGAGTTATCAGAGTATCAGATTTGAGGAATAGAGAACTATCTCATGAAATACTAAAGGTGCCTCTCTAGGAAAAAAACTAAATTTATAAATGAAAAGCATGGGGACCATTGATTGTAGGTGCATGCAAGTACTATAACTAGGAAGAGACAGATATCCATCTGCACAAGTAAATGTTGTATATTGTCATCTACTGAAGACTTGAGAATCATCAGCAGATTAGTGATAGCTCCAATGTTTGAAAACATATGAACTTTAAGAGATATTTTTTGGTAAGACTAGGTGATAAAAACTTGATTATAGAGAACTTAAGACTAGTAGTTAGGAACTACACTGCTTCTTCCAAAATTTGAGTACAAGTAATCTGGAAGAGATCAAAGGGCATAGAGAAATATTCACCTTAAAAGTAGAGCAATTTCAAGCTACCTTTTGTTTTAGGGATTTAGGAAATTGACTGCATATTGATGTTTGGTCTATTTACTATGAACCAACCTCAAATTAAGTTTTCAAAAAAAAAACCATATCTTAAATGTAGGGCAATTTCAAGATACCTTTTGTTTGATGGATTTAGGAGTCTCTCTAATTAGGTTTTAAAAAAATGCATATCTGTGTTCTTACAAATGTTTGTGGTTTTATTATGCAGGACAGGAAGGCTTTGACATTGGGTCCTGACGATAGTCTTTATGTGGAGGGCTTTGCTTCAAATGTTTTTGCAAAAGCTGACAAACAAGATAGAGCAGGACGGGCAGACTTGTATGACCATTTGAACATGATTTACTTGTGTATATGGCTATTGTTTAAAGTTTGGATGTTTTATATTTATCTGTAGTTTTCTCAATGTCCGATCTAGTCAATGATGTTATGATTCACTTCCCTGAGGCTCGTTGCCAGCATTTTAAGTATCTGAAGAAGATACTTGCTTTAGAGAGATGATGACTTTGATGTGTATAGTTGATGTCAATGATATGGGAATATGTATAGTACCTTGAAGTTAAATATACAGGTTTTAGACATTTGACAACATTCCTATTTGTATTTCAGGAATACTGCAAAGACATTTTATGCAGCAAGCATATTTTTTGAGATTCTCCACCAGTTTGGTGAACTACAACCTGAAGTGAGTCTTCCTTTCCTAGTGCTTACTGAATGTCTTCAATATTTTAAATTCACCATAATTTGTTGGTTCTCTACCGTGCTCCTTCTATATGCATCACTATCCTGGGATATTAGTAGACAGTATTTAATATTCCCTGTGTTTTCTTTGAATGGTTTCAGTCAATTATTCATTAGTTAACTTCCATTGTTTCTTTGAACCATTTCTTACCTTACTAATTTATTTCCGTTGCATCGTATCCTGCTGTATGATATTTCAGTGATTTGAAACTTACACCGTGTAAATTTTGAATCATATTTGAGAGGGTTTCTGATTTTCTTGATGACCAAATAAGCAGATTGAGCAGAAGCAGAAATATGCCGTCTGGAAGGCTGCAGAGATACGGAAAGCAATAAAAGAAGGAAGGAGACCAGAACCAGGTCCTCCTGGTGGTGATCAAGATCTGTCAGTACCTATGGATGTTTCGTTGGAGGGAGATGTAAGTTTCTTTACATTTTAATTTTTTATCCTTGTCTTAAAAGATGCTCTTATTAAGAAAGAAAACTATAATTGTTACTATAATGAGGAGGGTGGCATGTGGGTGTACCATGAACGCTTCATTTGCTTATCCATGTCTTGAATAGGAGCAACCATGTGATGGTCCATATAGAGAAAAATATTCGAGGTCCATTTTGGTAGGAGCAGCAGGTACTATCAGCATTTGAATCTTGGCTAAGTCACATCCCCCATATAGGGACCCAAGTTGTCTTGTTGTCAGGAGGCACCCCAACTATATAACTTAAATTATGGAATTTCAAGTTGAGTTTCTTGTTGGTTGTAAACACCCTTTTGCTTGATTCAATTTAAATGACTTGCGACAGTTCTGTTTTGTTTACTATGGTCGTTTTGATTACTGTAGAATTTATATGGTGCTATCCTTTTTCATTCATCTTTTCATCTTTTCCGGTGCATGTTGAGGTCCATGTCTTTTGTTAGTATGTTTCAGATTTGTATCCAATAGGTTAATCTGGAGCAGTACCAATGAATGATCCTTCAAAACTGTTTAAAACTATTTTCACTTGGTTTCTGACCTATCGTTATTTGCTAAATGTTTTTTCTTTCTTTTGCAAGGACATTATCAGCTTTGTTTTTGTTGGGGTTGGTTCTTTGAGAATAAGTGGAAGCTTAGAATCTATTTTCTTATTGGTTGATATTTGCTTATAAGTTATTTGCTTTTCAGAAATCATCTGAACAATTATGGCCAGATAAGTCTCAAGCAGGCAAACCAAACGATTCAGAAAAGCCAGTTCGAGATGCAGGAACAGTGCAAGAATCTCCATCTCAATTCCCAAGAAGTGTTCAACACTATTCCGCAGATGAGATGGGCACACGTCCAGCTTTTTCTGCCCCAGAGTATCAGACAACAGCAGTCCAAGCTCCAGTGTTTTCGCCCCCAGATTATCAGACAGCAGCAGTCCATGGTTCTCATTTACAGACCCCACAGGATTTTTCAGAGTATTCTCAGGGCAGCCCAATTGCATATGCACCATCACACTATACCATGCCAGAAGCACCGCAAGATAACCATACTGGTCAGTTGGGTGCAGCATATCCTTATTCATCAACAGCTTCATTGCATGAGAATGTAATTTCTCCCCGGCTTAATCATTCTTTTTCAACAGTGCATGATGGGAGTCTGGATTCTCAACCAGGAAGCCATGGCTCTTACCCTTCCAATGCTTCATATTATCAAAATTCAAATGTTAGTCACCCTGGGACAGTCCCTTATCATTTGAATTCTCAATCAAATCCAGAGTACCAACCTAACACACATTATACTTCGGTTGCGGGTACCAATGGAACATATGGTGAAAGAAGACAGCCAGATCATATCTCTACTGTGCCAGAAGCTGCCCCAGCTGCTACATATTCTTATGATAGAAATTACCAGCCACCACCTGAGAAAATTGCTGAGGCACACAAGGCAGCAAAGCTTGCCATTGGATCACTTGCATTTGATGATGTACCTGCTGCAGTGGATTATCTGAAACGGTCACTGGAGTTGTTAACACTTCCTTCAACTGGCTAGGGGCTCATTATTTAAGGATTCATCAGAGATAAAGTTGGAATTAATTTCAAATTTAAAAGCATCTTGTTTGGTTTGTCCTTGTGCAATGAATATTGTATAAAGTTTTCGTTCTTGGAATAAAATTACCGTTTGGCTGTCACTGGAATGACTCCAGGTTATCTCTTGCACGAGTTTTTATTTTTCAAGTGCTTATATCTCTTGTGCAAGGAATATTGTATAAAGTTTTCACTTTCTCGAAGAACAATTACCTCATTGGTTGCACTACAATGACTGGATTCCCTTTTGATATAAATGTACTGGAATCGAGGTTATCATGTAACTGATTTCTAAAGCAAGACATTGTGTTTCTATAATCGGTCCATTTTGTGATGTTTTTGCTGGGTGCATATATTAAAGTAACGTATATTAATTTGTTCTTATGATAACATGATAATGCCGTGGTGAATTGGTGATGTGAGTTTGGCCATATTTATTATTTCTAAACATCTAATTAGATGCAATTCTTTTAGATTTTGTTGCTGACTAGATAATGTTAGCTTTCAGGGTACTCCAAAAGTGTTTATACTATGTTTAGGGGTGCTTTATGAGATTTGGGGTACATGGTGTATGTTCAGCCTGTGGATGGTTCATGGTGGATTTGCACACTGGAGATAGCTTACTTAGTGATTGTTTGCTTGGCATTCTTCCCTAGGGCATTGGAGTTCTCTTGACAGATTGGATGACGTTTGGAGATGTTTTCTTGCTTGGAGAATACCCTACCGAGGAGGAGCGTTGTGCATCTTGGATGAGGGCATGAAGCCCTAGATAGCATGGGGTAGCTTGGATTCTTGTATTTAGAGGCTTGGAGTTGGCTCGGGGTTGCCTAGGTTGCTACAATGTTCATGCAGTGGGAGTGGACCCTATGGAGTACATAGCTTAGGATGATTGAAGGAGGCTTTGGAGGCTTGTAGGAAGAGCATTTGACACACTTGGTGGAGTGCCCTTGCATTTGGAGCCTTGCTTGTTGATGATATCATCTCGGAGCTTGAGATGTGTACCCTTGGAGTGTAGTGTTGATGATATCATCTCGGAGCTTGAGATGTGTACCCTTGGAGTGTAGTGCTCCACATGTGTGAGCCTACATTTGTTATTGTAGGTTGCTTATAAGGGCATAGGCCCACATATGTACTGTTGACCTCCTTTACTTCTCATATATATAGAGGAAGGAAAAAACCCTTCAATCATCATCATCATACTCTTCTCTTTGTATTTGTCTTCTTGGAGTGCTTCACTAGGGTTCATGAGGAAACCCTAGAAGAAGTTATACAAGGGAAGGAGAGAGCCCTTTCAATCATCATCATCATATTCTTCTCTTTGTATTTTTCTTCTTGGAGTGATTTGCTAGGGTTCATGAGGAAACCCTAGGAGAAGTTGTACAAGGGAAGGAGGATGTTTTAGTTGAAGCTTGCCAAACTCCATAAAAATGAAAATGGAGAATTTGCCAACCATAATAATAAAAACCATAATAATTGTAAAAATCTATAATAAAATAAATGAGGATACATTCATCTATTTTTTAAACACTAAGAGGAAGTAAGAGGAATTACTAAGTACTTGCTAAATCTAGAGTTAGATACATCCGTGCTGGTTGATGCTATGCTAACATTTTGCTTTCTTCCAGTTGATGCTTTTTTCATAAATTTCACATTTTCTGTCATCTCATTCTAATAGTCTGTAAGTGAAGAATCCTCATGAATGTCTTCCTTGAACTCGGTATCTTCTTCTATATAGATTAGATCGATGTTACGATCTTTGTGACAATGATTCCTCTTCTCCTCTTTGCTGGTTGACTAGATCGATGTTATGATCTTTGTGACAATGATTCCTCTTCTCCTCTTTTTGCTGGTTGGCGATTCAAGAATAAAAATAATCTCCATCGCAGTTTGAGTTTTTTGACTCATTCGGTTGAATGTTTGGAGGCCTTCCATTCTTATTTGAAATCAACCTTTGGAACTTATTGCCATATGCTTGTACTTGGTCGATAGCTAGTTTTATAGCCTTTTCAAGGGGTCTTTCTTCTGTGTCTCTTGAATGAAATGCTCGGTCTATGCAAGCTCCTTGTCGCGTTTGATGTTGTCAAAAAAATGCATTTCCCCATCCTATATGTTCCAATATTATCATATGCACATGTATATACTCTAAGAAATTCACCAAGCAACATCACCATCATAGACTCCAACTTCTCCCTATAAGATTTCTACAGCTGTACATTTTCAAAGTCGCCTCCCAGCACTGCAGTGAAGCTAGTAGTTTGCCCGGCACTGTATGCCATGAAATGGATATGGAAATATTAGAGTGGTGGGCAAACCCCAAACAATTGGAGCATGTCTGTCGAGGTTTAAATCGGGTTTTATGATACTAATTGCTTCACATCGCAGCTAGATCACAGTTCGACAGACAAATACGGTAGTGAGCTTGTTTGAGATTTTGTGATGTTCAAACGAAGAAAAACTTTCAAGGAGGAAATCATCTCAGGCTACAACACAAGTCTATTCAAATTTGTACAAGTTGGCTTCTCGACATCAAGCGAACCCCTGCAATTATAATGTATGGCTTCGCTATGAAATATTACAGTCACATTCCAATACATTGGCTCCTTAACTTCCTGTTTTAGACATAATGTCAATTACATCCTGTCATAGACTTTGTCCGTAATTGAGAGGAATGGCCTTGACAACCTCATTTGCCAATTAGGTGCTCCTTATCAGGTACACTCTGAACAAAGCCTACACTTGTGTGCTTTGCACTTTGCCATCCATACTTCGGGGCCTTTACACTCTTATTTTTACTTTGCCGAATCTTCTATTTCAAATAGTAGCATAGAGAGTTGTATGCCCTTCGTTGAAACAGCCCATCAAATCTATAAAAGGCCCTTTCTCAAGGGAGTGCTTCCAGTGTCCTTTGTTGACTTACCCCTATGATTTCAAACATCAATGGTTGCATCCCTCAATGACAACATGACTATTTTCTTTAACCATCTTGGCTGTGTCTGAATATATGAAATGCATTTATTCCCCTTGTCATTTTTAAAATCCGACTTTTTTTTCAAATTCTCTATTTCTCAATAATTCCATTGATGGCAGGAGAGTTTGCTCCTAATGTAATCCGGTCGCCGTTTCACTGGACTGGATAATCTCTATCAAAACCTTTACACATCTGCGTTCTCATCTTCCAAAATCTTATTAATATGAATTCTGATTTGATTTGAGTAACATTTTTCTCTCATGCTTTTGCCACCATTATAATGATCTCAACCACGAGATAATGTTTAATTCTTTGTAGGAACTATATCAATCTCTGTTTAACTTTTAAGCTCGATTGTTTTATTGCCATTTGATGTTTATTAGAGCTCGACAATTTTATCTTGTTTTAAAATTGTGGGATGTTTTTGGGCAACGATATTATAAAGTGTGATTATTTATTTATATGTTTATATTTATATATTTATTAAAAAAATTGTGGGATTTTCTATTTTTCTTAATATATTTGATTGAAGGGTAATTCAATTGTTAATCATGATAATTCTAAGTTACTCAACCAAATTTGAATCTGTAATCTAAAGTCTCTTTATTGGCAACATGCATTGGACGGATGATTATATTGATTGAGTTAATCCTTAAGGTTATCCCTAAGGTTATGTCTGACTGCATTTTTTTCCAAGCAAAACCTTTTGGGGAAACTCAAGGGATGCGTTCCAACATTCATGAACGACATCCGTAGTAAACTTCTCATTGTAGACTAGTGTGCTTCACCTAGAAAAATTCAAATCTGACACCCAACGACATGGACTTAGCTAAATACCCAAAGACAACGATATGGACTTAGCTAAATACCCAAAGACAACGATATGGACTTAGCTAAATACCCAACGACATTGATGACAATAAATTAAACTAACCCCTTGAACTTCATCTATAACTACATATATACAACATACATAAAAAAAATATACCTCAAAGACTAAATACTCAAATAAATTTTTTGATACTAATTATTAACAATAAGTATTGAGACAACTACTCTCTACTCCACCACACCTTTATTATAACAACATATTCTTTCCAAATGCATCAGACAATGTTTATGTCTATCACATGCTAACATGCTAACAACTTTAATCATAACTATTAGTTTTATTTAATTGTATCTAATACTTATCAAATTTATTGATGGATCAATATTATACTTTTTTGAGTTTTGCTTAAACTTTTCACAATATTTACAAAGAAGTTTGAATTGGCATTGCTTTGGGCAAAATAATTTCAATTATTTATAAAGAAACCTCGATAAAATCAAAAGTAAAAAATATAATATTATTGTCCAACTTATAGTCCTTTGAGCAAAGGACTTAATTTTGAATAAATCTCAGCAGAAACAAAATTCAACACATAATATCATAGTCTAATTTCCAATTTTTGATGGTTTTGTTAGTGGTTTTTGTCTAAGATCGTTAAGGCTTTGATGATGAACCCTCTTGTTCTTGTTGTTACTTGCTTTATTCTAATACTTCTTAGAGTGTTGTATAGTTCTTACTAATGTTGTTGGGGCTTTGAAGAGGACCCTTTTTGTTCTTGTTGATATTCCTTTTTACTACCTCTTCGCATAATACATTAGAACTCCAAGTTTAACAAGCATTTGTAAATGGATTTGCATAGCCAACTTAAGAAATATAGAGTCCAAGATCGAGCTTTTGACCCTATTCAAAATGACCTTGCTTAGGTTGGAGATTCTAAAGCATGCTTTAAGCTATGACCATGGTACCCAATGTCTTGCTTGGCTATCAAATAACTTCTTGCTAATGTCGATGTCTTTCTTAAAGAATTTGAGCACAAAGAATCAAGGGATCTCAGTCTGTTTGTTCCCTTGACCATATCCAAGGTCCAAAAACTCATACTTTAATGTTCAAAACCTCATAATGCCAACTATCCCCATTCAAAGACCAAGGATACCTTGGAAAGGTCCTTTGTGGTGGTTCAATGTGTTGTTCTTGGCCCTAGACGCCTAGAAGATTCCTTTAGGACCTAATTCATGGGTTCCCTCCCTCGATCGTGTTGAAGGACCCAAGACCCATACCCAATGATCAAAATATCCTAGGATGCCCATATCCCCACTTGAAGGTCAAAGATCCCCTCTAGAGGTCATTTATGGTGGTTTGAGGTGTCATTCATGAACCTTGAGCTCTAGAATTTGCCTATAGAGCCTAATGCCAAGCTTCCTCCATTGACCATGTTTAATGCCCAAACACTCATACCTAGTGCTTAAAAAATCCTAATGGTGTCCATGTCCCCATTCGGAGGTCAAGGATACCCTCAAGAGATCATGTGTGGTTGTTTGAGGTGACATTCTTGGCCTTAGATGCCTAAAAGTTTTCTTTAGGGCCTTAGGCTAGGGTTTCATCCCTAGACCATGTTCAAGGCACCATGACCCCAATCTAGTGCTAAAAACCTTCTAATAGAGCCCATATCCCCTCTTAAAGGCCAAAGATCCCATAGAAAGGTCCTATGTGGTGGTTCAAGTCCTTGTTCATGTCCCTTCAACCTTAGAATCTACCTTTAGGGCTTGAGGCCCGAGTTTGTTGATTTTGTAGCTTCGAGAGGTATTCCCACTAGATGCCACGGTGCTAGGCATGTAAAAAATTTCGTTGGCATTAGTTTTGACTTTCATTTCGTCAAAATTGGCCTAGAAATGAGGCCATGGCATCATGGGCATGTTGATGGGCATTGTGGGCCTGTGTGGGGGTGCCACACCCACAAAAAATGATTAAAATATTCTAATTAATTGTTGAGTTTAGGAAGGGCTCCTAAACTCACTCATTGGACTCCTATATAAAGGAGAGATGTCATTGTGACATTAGATCATTGTACATGATGGAGATAGCATAAGTGAGGTGCACTTGTGCTAGGAATTTGGAAATTTCAGCAAGGAGAAATATGGAATTGTGAGACAATCTGACCTAGGGTTTCTTGTGTTTTTCTGTTCTTGTCTCAGCAAGGTAAAAACTTCTATTTTCAGCCAAGGAAGAGGCACACATGTGAGAAGAAAAAGATCTGAGGCCGCATGTGTGGAGCTAAGAGTGTAATGAACCAAATACTTAAAATATCATAAAATAACACAAGTACAAAGTGTGAGCATGGAGCACAACTCCAAGATAGATAAGTTTCCTTAAAGAATAGGGGAACCCCCTCCAAATAACACAATACCTTAATAAATCCAATTCACATGTCCCAATAATGAATACATGATCTCTATTTATACCTATTCACACAATAGACATGAAGTCCCTTTCCTATTAGGCTGACCCTATTACACATATATTTACACATTATATGTACATTTATCCCCATATATGCCCCCCCTTGGGGTCACATCATATACATTTAGGCCTATATATGCCTCCCTTGGGTCATAACATAGTACCCTCCTTAAAAAATATTTGTCCTCAAAGCTTTGCAATTAAAGGCTTCACATGTGATGAAACCAAGTAATATAATTACCTTATGTCCCTGCTTTCTTCATTCCATTGATGATGATCTATCCATCCAAAATCATTTCTTTTCGATTTTAATCCTTGATGTCTAGTTGTTGCATAATTTTCTTGCCTTTGATTCCATGTATTTTTGTTGTATTCTCGAATTTGTAGTGGTTATTGGTTTCTGATAATATCTTGTTGAATAGTGGTTTTGTGATATCGACCTTATTGTCTTCCTTGAAATGTTTCCTCGTAATGAGGATGTTGATATGGTTCCACTTTTGACGATTTTTCTTCGCTTTGCATGTGCATTTCATCTAAATTCTTTTTAGAGATAACGGAATCCTCTATCTTCCTTGCTTGCTCTTTGATTTTTCTAGCCTTGGAGATAATACCATCATATTTGGCATGTACATCCTCTAGATGGAGTTCAACTTCTTCAAGTATCTTCTGGTGACCTTCTTGAATCTTGTCTTCTTTCTCCTTTTGAAGATGCAATGTCACTCCATTTATCAAATTTTGACGTCCTTCTTCAATTCTGGATTGCATTTCTAATTTTACCTCATTAGTATTTAGGGATTCCTCAACCTTGCAAATTTTCTCTTCAAGTCTTTTGGTAAATTCTTCATCAAAGATCCTTCTTTCTTCTTGATTTTGACAATTCTTATTTTCTTCTTTCAATCTCTTAACCTCATCTAATAGTTTTTTTTATTATGGTTTTGTAATCTACATATCTCTTCATCTTTCTTTTTCAAATCTTCCGTTGACTCATCTTTTTCCCACTTGCCTTTGCTAGTTTTTTCTTGATTTAAGTTTTTAACCTCCTTAATGAATGATTCATTAAGGGATCATATCTTAGATAACTCCTCACCCTTCTTCTTAATCTCTTCCATTACTTCTTTTAATTCATCTTGAATTCTATACATTTCCTCCATTTTTGTATCCTTGATCCATTTATTTGAGAAGAGTTTTTCAAATTATTCCCATGTGAGGTTCCATCTAGTATCCTTATCCATACTCATCCACCACTTTCGAGCTTCACCAAAAAGATAAATACTCACTTCGTTACAGTAGGGCAACAACCATAAGTCAAATCTAATCAATACTTCGAAGAGCCCTTCCTGATTGACTCTAGCGAAGAAGGTTTCTTCTAAAGATCAATACTTCTAGAAGGTTGGCCTTGAGAGGAGATCTTATGGAGGGTTGACTCTGGCCTGATTAACCCTTCTCATTTTCACCCGAAGTAATATTTTACGGTCAATTCTTCGAAAGAGCCCATCCTTATTAACCCTTATCTGACAGATTTGATCTTGATCAATCCTTCCTTATCTAATGAAGAGTTATTATCATTTCCCTTTATTAACCTCAACCATTCCATATGATTCATTTCATCTTTATCTTCATCAACTATAAATTCAGGTATTGCCATTGATTATTAGCCTTAACTTAAAACCTCAATATTTTAAGGATAATGATGTCAAATAGTTATAATCCTTGTTCCCATATAATATTATAAGTTTCCTCTTTCCAATGGCTTTTGAATCAACTCAATCAGACATTGCAATCAAAAGTTATGATAGTTTTAAGTGAACATACCTTTGAAACCCTGATTGGAGCCTGACCTCCTAGTCGACCTTCCTTCTGATGTATCTCTGCAATTTCGACTCTCTTAAGTCCGAAATTACGACCTATAGTACTATGAAATGTCTTCTTTGCAATGCCACTGATCAAAATTGGATGTGTCAAGTGGAAGTTATGATAACTTCCCCTTACCTTGTTGATTTTTGGCCTTTCCAGGAGATCGAACTTGTACAACGTGCCACGTGCACAATATTTTATATCTGATTCTGAAATTTGTACCTGAAATACTACAGTGCGTCCTCTTTCCAATGCAGATGGTATCATAGAATTTGGAGCCTCATTGAATAAGATATGATTATTTTACCTGGAACACCTGTTTGATACTAGTTAATAGAACTAGTCAGATACCCTATATTCCATAGGGTGTATCTCCAAAAGTACAATGAACCAAAAGCTGGAATTTATAACACAGATACTACGCTAAGTCTTCTCAATATCCTCCAGGTTTTTCCCTCTGAAGTGGCCCCGAGAAAATATTATAACAAAAATTACAAAATCACTATATTGAGGAAGAAAAACCCTAGGATTGATGCTCTCATACCAAATGTAATGAACCAAATACTTAAAATATCATAAAATAACAGAAGTACAAAATGTGAGCATGGATCACAACTCCAAGATAGATAAGTTACACAATAACTCCTTAAAGAATAGGGGAACCCACTCCAAATAACCAAATGCTTTCATACATCAAATTCACATGTCACAATAATGAATAGATGATCTCTATTTATACCTATTCACACAATATACATGAAGCCCATTTCCTATTAGGCCGACCCTATTACACATAGATTTACACATTATATGTATATTTATCTCCATATATGCCCCCCCTTTGGGTCATATCATATACATTTATCCCTATATATGCCCCCCTTGGGTCATAACAATTTCCAGGGTAAATCTTTGTGTATATGTGTAATTTCCATTGTTTTCTTTTCTATTTTAAGAATATCTGTATGCATTGTGTTATTGCACAATTTGTACTTGTCCAAGCCCAAGACAAGTAAATCAAATATTGCGTAACTATAAGATAACCCATCACTGCCACCTTAGTAGGAAATCCCCACATTTTAGGGATGGATGAGGTCCAGCCTAGGGGAGGCATCCCTGGTAACCTCAAGGGATCAGATAGAGAAAATGCATCCAAGTTTGGAGGTCATTCTCACTGGTTACCTAAGTCAAAATTCTATGTCAGTCAAATTGAGGTGAAAGAGAGATGTTTCAGGTACTTGTCTGGAACAAGAAAATTATAGCATGTACATAACAATTTCCAAGTACCAATATGATGATGAAACCTCAATAGACACTAGATATGAAAATATATGATGACTGATGTAAAATTGCATCAAACTACAATTTATAACAACAATTAGTATTTTGTAACAACCACTAGAAATATAGGTCAGAATTGCATGAAATCACAGTGAAAACTTAGCAATTATCCAATAGATCAATTATCAACTATTCCAAGCAATTTTCGAGTAAGCAAAGTTAATGTTAGACTAGTGTATGCAACAAATTCAAGTAAATTAAATGGTTGTAGCAAATATTTGCAACAACAACAATTAAGTTACTATTCTAGGCTAGGCTAGGCTAGGGTTAGAGAAAGTTAGTAGAAAATTTAGACAATAGAGTTTGAGAGTTTGTTTTCTCAAATTCCTTCATAAGAGCTGTGATACTAGTGCCTTTTGGGCTATGGAGTCAATTACAACAACAATGCAAATGTCACTTGGATAAATAATGATAGCAATATCCAAGGAAATGAGATGAAGTTTAAGGTGCTAGCACTTTAGGGAATTAAATTTCAAACCTTAAGAGAGGAATTTTGCTAGAGAGAAAGCACCTTTGGGTTCTAGCAAAAATTCTTTTCCTTCCTTAGATTCTTTAAATTTAATAGAAACAAGCTTCTAGAACCCACTCCTAAAGTGCTAGCACTTTAGGGCTTTAGGAGTTTTCCCTAGATGAGGTTTCTTAGCAAATCAATGGATGAAATATTATAGAGAGAGGAAGAAACACCTTATGTTCCCCTCCTAGGGTTTTAGAAAAGCAATATATATCTTCAACATGAACAAGTAAAATATACCATAAAAAATCAACACATGAAAGAAATTGTAGATTTTACTTACTTCGCCAAGATTAATCAAGCACAAACCCTAGTTGCAGAAAATTCCACCAAGAAATAGCCATGAAAGATCCAAAACTTGCTCCTCTAAGCCTAGCGCATGAGTAAAAGAGACCATTTACCCCGAAGAGGGAGAAGATTTCATACCTCCCTCTCTTGTGTGAGAGGAATATGAGTTCTATTAAAATGAATTGCCAAGGGGTGTATTTATATCACCTTCTTTGGCCTAAAATGTCAATTTAAAATTATAAGAGGGTCGACCCCCTCAATCATCCTTTAATTAATTTATTTTGCACAAAATAAAAACCTAAAGGGTAACATCATCCCTCTTTAAGGTGACGTTGAGCTCCAAGAGGGTGATGTTGAGGCTGCTTGGTGGAACGTTGGGTCTCCAAAGGCCACAACATGCCATCAACTACCAAAATGAAGTGCCAAGTGTCCTTTTCCATCAACGTTTTTCCATTAAACTTTATCCCTCTCGATGGTGATGTCATGGGCTAGGTGAGTGATGTTCTAGGCCTCCAAAGGCCAACGTCCAGGTGGGAGATCATTATCTAGCCATGCTAGAGTGCCTCCAAAATCAACGACCCCCTTCTTCAAGGTACAAATGATCATCACAAGGTTTCCTCAGATGTGGGGTCTAACATCCATCCTTGGGCTCCAAATCCCTCATGAATACCTGTCCACCGGGCAAGCTCCTGGAAAGAAAAATAGATGCACCCTCCAAAGGTCCATAAGTCACAAGAATTATACCAAGTAAGACACATCTAATAATGGAACCACCCAAACATGTGCATGAAACCCCTATTTTCAAACTAAACAAATGATCAAATAACTTAAACAACTTGTCAAATTTAGGTGTGGGAGGGGTGTCAAGGCATCATATTGGGGTAGTCAATCCCCAAGTCAAAAGTGTTTCCCAAGGGAAACCTATCTAAATCATGTGTGAGTATGAGGTGGATTGGGGTAAGAATTATGGGTATGGGGTTTCATGACATACAAGGGCTCATATTGTCTCATTTATGGGTGCCTTTGTTGAGGGCTAGCCACATATTTTTCTTCTTTTTATTTTTAACCCATATTTTTCCAAGCCCTTTATTAGCCATTCATTTTGTATGTGTTTCCTAGTTGAAGACAATAAGAGGCACTAAAAAGGAAATGCATAGCGCACATATACTCTACCTTGGTTTGCATACTTTTCCAAGTTCAAGACAATAAGGGGCACTAAAAAGGAAATGCATAGCCCACAAACACTCTACCTTGGAAATAAACATTAATTAATTAGTTATTTATTTTATGGGTCCCTCATGTTTTTAGAGAGGCGTTTCATTGCTCTCGAGACTTTCAAGGAAATCTTTTATTGCATGATGTTTTTGCTAGGGAACCTCTGAGCCTAATGTCCCCTTCTTCCCATGAAATGAGGTACATTCCATTCTTGGGTCAATAATCCCAAAAACCCAAAAGATGAAGAGACAAAATGGAAGAAGCATGGAAAGTGATAAGTATGATCGAGAATGGTATGATGACTCTTCAAGGAACCCCCCAATAGCACCCCATTCCTGAGGGTGACCAACTTACTAGGACATGATAACACCCACCAAGGTTAAATAAGGAAAATGGTATAATTTCCAAGCAAGTGTTTTGTAATCAATAAATGATTCTTTGCAACATATTCAAATGCTTCAATTATTAAAGTGACACTTACCGTGAAACCAAACTTATTACCTCATGAAGCAAGACCTGCTATCCTCTGGGGCCAGGCTAGTGTGATGGATGCTGCTCTGCTACTGATGATGACTGATGATGGAATTCAATATAGGAGGGTCCCTGAGGGGCTCTGGTAGTCAATATGCCTCTCGACACTCCATGTTTTCTACCTGTGGGCCTCAAGACATGATATCCTTAGTTACCCCTAATATGTGGGGTTAACATCAGGCTCCTACTTGGGGACATGTGCTCACCGTAGAGCGCATGAGAGCCTAATCATATCTGGTATGACATGTGTACACTCAAACAAAATCATCAGAACATCTAGGGTGGTTCTATCACCCCTTATTCTTATGAAAAATTGCCAACGATCAAAATTTCAAAGAAAATGTTGAAAATATAGTTTTCCAATATCTTTATTCTAACATATCAATATGATCATGTAAAACATATGAATATGACATAAATATGATGCAAGATGGAATAAGATAAAATGTACATGATAAGAACATATGCAAATCAAGCTAGACTAAATGCACACTATACTACCATGACATGCGAGATTCAAATGCCTACCCTAACCTACCTACACTATTCTATGTTAGTAAGAAATGCTAGTTATGATCTTATAACTAGTACAACCATGTTAGCATTGTATCAAGACATCCTTATCTGTGCTTCATCATAAACCAACATAAAGATAAGTCGAGCACAAAAAGAACATGAGTTAGAGTAGTCATTATATCATAAGAAATCATAAAATCTAACTCATGGAGGTGGGAGGGATGGAAAAAATTATGCCAAGCCATGTTCTCATGAGAATACTGAATCCATCTTCGAATAGGGTTGTGACAAGGTAGAGACTCATTAGGATGGATCAAAGGGTCAAAAGGTTGACTAGATTGGATCTTATCACTCCCCAAGGCCTGAAAAGGGATGAACACGAAACTAGAGGATGAATGAAAATTACTTAGGGGAAGGTTGAAAGATCGAGATATCAAACTTCTTCTTAACGAATTCAACCTACCCTTAAATTCCAAGAAATATTTTTTCCTCAGAAACATCTTGGGATAAAGAACATGTTTCCCAGCTGCATCCCCAGTGACGTAGCAGGATAAAGGAAAATAGGGGGGATATAAAGCCTCATCACAAGTATCTTTCTCTAGGAAAATCATGTCCTTACCCTCATCAAGACTAGAGCACAATAGTGGTTGAAAATTTTCTTCATAGAATAAATCCAAGTGCTCAAAAGAATAAGTACCAAACTCTCAGGGCATGACCGAAAATCATCATGAGAGTGTTGTAAAAGGTCACCCCAAGGTGGTTGGAACAAATTCACAATAATGTCATCTCCTTGTTTCCAAACATTTGAATTAGTAGCAATCGTACATGGTGTTTGTAAGGGAAACAATTGAATATGACCTTAAATGTTGTAAATGGGATCTCCATCATAACAAATCACATCCCATTTACGTCTCCCAACATGTATGAACTCATCAATATTCTCAATGATATCACCACCTTCATCATAGCATGAAGGGTCTAGTACATCCAAGGGTTCCTTTATTTCTTCACCTTCTGAATCATAGAATAGAGCATCATCAAAGTCTTGGAAAGGGAAATGACTTACCACACTCTCTTCTTGTGCAGGAGGAGTGGAATATTGGATGAATTCATCAAATGAAGGAGCAAACATCATCACTTCATCCTCATGATTCACCTCTTCAGGCTCTCATTCTTCAATCAAGTCTTCGTTGTCTTCAATAGCCTCATGAATAAATTCTTTCTCCTCTTCGAGGGATTGGTAAAAATCGTCACGAATCTTCTCTTCAACTTCTTGTCCATCAATGGATTCTTCATCTTCCTCATTAGGGATAGAACATAAGCCTTCCTTGTGGAAAGTGTCTTCATAATTTTGTGTTCTTGGGGCCCATATTTTGATGAAGTCCTCAATGAATATTGTAAGAGAAGATACACTTTTTGGCTCAAGAGCATGCTCGACCCACTCCTTTTCCCTTGTGTCTAGAGAGAGAAAAACTAATATTATTAGTACATCCTGATGTGTTACACCCATATCTTACACATACTTCAAGAAATTCTCAACATGAGTAATGGCCAAGAACGAGTCTCCATTGCATTTTGGACACTTTCTCCCCAATCTTGGAGAAATATAATGTGGATATCTCGATCTGTCTTCAATATCCAGGGAGGGGAACATCTTGTGAAGTGACCATGTTTTCAAGAATGTTTCCTCAAATTGTTCCATGGTATTGATGCTTTTATCAGGGAGACCATCATACCATATTCTAGCATTGTCATGAAGAGTGGCCAAGAAGAGTTTCATCACTATATCTTTAGCTTCATCCTCTACTGGATTCAGTTGAAAGAAATCCTAGAAATTACTCATATGCTCTTCGACAGTAGTCTCATCATAACCGAATAACTTGGGAAACCATTCTAGTTGATCCTTAGGAAGCATTTTTTGAGGGTACCCTAGGATTTCACTCATGTCCAAGGGTATGTAAATATCACCCAGATCCCATGGAGAAACAATGGTTGGTTGTTATAGGGTTGTGACCCAATGGAGTCACTAGATAATCCTTATAGGATCACCAAAGGAAGTGAGGGAATCACCCTTGGTGGAGTCACCATGTAATATTGTAAGATAAGGGCTTCGGGAAAATCTCACCAAAGATGTGTCATTGAGGAAAACTGACTCGATTCTCCCCGACAACGGCGCCAAAATGTTATTGCAAAATTTGTACTTGTCCAAGCCAAAGGAAAGTAAATCAAATCTTGCGTAACTACATGATAACCCACCACTGTCACCTTAGTAGGAAATCCCCACGTTTTAGGGATGGATGAGGTCCAAACCAGGAGAGGTGTCCCCGATAACCTTAAGGGATCAGATAGCAAGGACGCATAAAATTTTGGAGGTCCCTCTCATTGGTTACCTAAATAAAAAGTCTATGTTTGTCAAATTGAGGCAAAAGAGAGATGTTTCGGGTACCTTCCTGAAACAAGACAATTATAGCACGTACATAACAATTTCCAAGTACAAATATGATGATGACACCTCAACATATAGTAGATATGAAAATATATGATGGTTGATGTAAAATTGCAACAAACTAACAATTTATGACAAAAATTAGTATTTTGTAACAACCACTAGAAATATAGGTCATAATTGCATGAAATCACAGTGAAAACTTAGCAATTATCCAATAGATCAATTATCAACTATTCCAAGCAATTTCTGAGTAAGCGAAGTTAACATTAGACTAGTGTATTCATAAAATTCAAGTAAATTATATGGTTGTAGAAAATATTTGCAACAACAACTACTCAGTTAGTAGTTTAGGCAAGGCTAGGGTTAGAGAAAATTAGTAGAATCTTTAGAAAATAGAGTTTGAAAGTTTGTTTGATCAAATTTCTTCACAAGAGCTGTGATACTAATGCCATTTGGGCTATGGATTCAATTACAACAACAATGCAAATTCCACTTGGAGAAATAATGATAGCAATGTCTAAGGAAATGAGATGAAGTTTAAGGTGCTAGCACTTTAGGGCCTTAAACTTCAAACCTTAAGAGAGTAATTTTGCTAGAGAGCAAGCACCTTTGGGATCTATAAAAAATTCTTTTCCTTCCTTAGATTCTTTAAATTTAATATCAACAAGCTTCTAGAACCCACTACTAAAGTGCTATCACTTTAGGGCTTTAGGAGTTTTCCCTAGATGAGGTTTCTCAACAAATTAATGGATGAAATATTCTAGAGAGAGGAAGACACACCTTATGTTCCTCTCCTATGGTTTTATAAAATCAATATATATCTTCAATATGAACAAGTAAAATATACCATAAACATTCAACACATGAAAGAAATTGCATATTTTACTTACTTCACCAAGATTAATCAAGCACAATCCCTAGTTACAGAAATTTCCACCAAGAAATAGACAAGAAAGATCCAAAACTTACTCCTCCAAGCCTAGCGCATGAGTAAAAGAGACCATTTACCCCGAAGAGGGTGAAAATTTCAGACCTCCCTCTCTTGTGTGAGAGGAATATGAGTTATATAAAAATGAATTGCCAAGAGGTGTATTTATATCACCTTCTTTGGCCTAAAATGTCAACTTAAAATTATAAGAGGGCCGACCCCCTCAATCATCCTTTAATTAATTTTTTTTTCACAAAATAAAAACCCAAAGGGTGACATCATCCCTCTTTAAGGTGACTTTGAGCTCCAAGAGGGTGACACGGAGGCTTCTTGGTGGAACATTGGGCCTCCAAAGGCCACAACATGCCCTCAACTGCCAAAATGAAGTGCCAAGTGTCCTTTTCCATCAACATTCATCCATCAAACCCTGACCCTCGCCATGGTGACGACACGGGTTGGGTGAGTGATGTTCTATGCTTCTAAAGGCTAACTTCTAGGTGGGGAAAGGTGGGAACTCGCCATATAGACATGCCATAGTGCCTCCAAAGACAACTACCTCCTTCTTCAAGGTACAAATAATCGTCACAAGGTTTCCCTAGACGTGGGGTCTAGCATCCATCCTTGGGCTCCAAATCCCTCATGAATGTCTGAACACAATCATCTCCTCATGAATATGTTAATGTTTATGCCATTATTATAGTTCTTT